>JANHGB010060276.1:0-39407 GCA_026283785.1 Coracopsis vasa
GTTGCAGCAGTGATATGAATGCCCTGATTACTTCTGTCAGATTACTGCTTTTGTAGACATGGGAGAATTCAGTTGTGAGTGCTAAAGCTATTGGAAATCAGTCTTTCCTAATTCTGCTGCCCATATTTCAAATCAGTTTTACTTGAGGCACTGGTATGAAGAAATCATAAAGATGATTAATATTTTATAATGAAGCTATTGGCACCTAATAAGGTATTCACTTGATAGACTCCTTACTAAAAATATTTAAGAACTTGAAGGTAAATGTGACATTCAATTTTGAATACATACATTTGGATACTAGATCTTTTGTCTAAATGAATTTGTTAGTATTGATTGATCAGTTGCCTTCCAAAGGGATAATCAAGGGGTAATCTTGTTAAAGACAAATGGACTACTTAGCATGACTCCAAATGTCAAAGGGCCAAAGCTTGATTTGAGAGTGGAGAATAACCTTGCAGCTACATTGGGACTCTTAAAATGAGAAAGGCAAGAGGGACTCATTCCAAAAGGAAGTGAGTTTTTGCAAAGTCTCCAAGTCAGAGGAGCCTGCAGCTGGCTGATCCAGCAGCTTTGCTTTAATAGACAGTGCAGAATGGAGAATGTGCAGATGGGGAGAATCAGGCCCGTTCTGGTATTGTGCAGCAATGAAAGATAAGCTCTCTTGAGCTAAAGCTTATAATTTATTCCTGATGTTGTTAGTTTTTAAAATTAAAATGTTGTAAAGGGTTTGTTTGTTGTTGTGTTTTTTTTTTTTTTTTTTTTTGGCAGATGTTGGAATTATCTATATGGATGATTCCTAATAATGACCTATATTCAGTTTTCAAAAGAGTATTGCAAACTTTAATGTGTTTGAGTATTTCCTAATGGTCAGCTAAAAGATGATGATATTAAGATGTAAACAGCATATGGAAAATGATCTGCTTCATATTATACTGGCACTTTTAAAAAAATTACATCTTAATGCCAGCTGTATGTTTACTTCACTTATCTTCTGGTGTATCTTAATTTTCATTTTAACAACCAGACATAAAATAAGCTTGAACACCTATCTGTAAGCATTGGACCCCAGATCTTCAAAGACACATATTTTTTAAATTTCACAATTTTTACTATTATAAGTGGCAATAAACATTCTTAGCACCTGATTTTATTAACTTATTTAAACTTCAGATTGTAATTACAATATAATCAGGTATCCAGAAAACAATGGAATGAATGCTTTGTGAAACATAGGCACTCTTGTGTCTCTCTAAAGTACTCTTCCAGTCTCTGAAGTTACAACGTACCATTTTGTAAAAAATGTATTTCCAATGGCTGTCTGAAGTTTCCTAGATTTAGTATATGACCAGGGGCTGTGGAGATCAGGCTCTAGAATGGGAAGCTTCTGGATCCTGGGAACATTTGACTTCTGCAATAAGAGTGATCTGGAAACTCTGGAAATATAGAGGACTCAAGAAAACCTGTTTAGTCCTCCTGATAATGGTGATGGTGCTTTTCTGCATGTGTACTCTGTAGTCAGATTATTGTTGATTTACAGCTCGCTTGGTGCTTCTGTTGCTCACTTTTTGTTTGGGTAGAATATAGACAAGGACTCATACATAAAACATATACAGCTAATTTGTTGAGTGTCCAGGATCTTATGCTCTACGAACCTTAAAATATTACTTCAGAACTAGAATAACAGAATAAATAGCTTTTCAACTTGCATACAGTGGCAGCTGAAGCTGCTCTTACTCTTAGCTTTGTTTGCTTTGAGCTGAGTAAAATCTACTGATGCCAGACTGATTCATTGTGTAGGGACAGACTGCAAACATTCTGCTAAAACAAATCCCTCCCAAATGCAAAAGTAAAAATCTTTTAAATTGTCTTTTATAAAATCTAAAGTGCTTTATGGCAATTTTATTTCAAGCTGACGTGTCTTTTTTTTTTTTGTGTCATTTATGCAAAATTTTAAAATTATTCTAAGTTCTGCATTTATCAAGGTTTCGTGTTTGTTGAACTCTTTGGGCTGTGGCTTAACAATATGTAATTTTGTATTTTTGAAAAAATGACCATGACAAACCAGCTGGGGCTTACAGATTCATTCTTTAGTAAGTCATCTTGATTGATTAGAGAAATTTCTGTGTATATTCCTCTGCTACAGTTAATCTCCTCCTCACACTGATATTCCAAGCTTTGTTTTTTGAGCCCAGGTGACTTAGTGTACACCAATCTGTGAGGATTTCCTAGCAGCAAGGCAGTCCAAACCACCCTACATTTTAAAACATTTTGTAATATACCATGAAAAGTATGAAAAAAAACCCATGACATAAAAGTATTGCAAGAGTTTTTTAAAAAAATGCAAGTGCATTTTGGAATATGCAGATGGGCTTTTTTTATGAACTGCTACTCATCAAGCTTTTATTTCTGTGTGTAGAAACCGTGGTCCAGTTTCTACCTTTTAGGTTGTAACCTTTCAGGCAGCTTTATAAAATGTTTACCTGGGAATGTGAAATGAAGCATTCCACCCATTTCATACCTGAACCTCTGTTTTGCTCAGAGGGAGCTCGGAATTGCTTGTCTGTCATATGCTGCCACTTGCAACATCAAAATCTTTGTGGCTGGGGAATTGGTCAGAGTAGGTGCAGTCTATATATAGACTTCAGCTTCGGTTATCCCTGGGCAAAGGATTGGCATAAAGTTAAGCTTTCTCTTTTGGCATGATCTGCAATGAGCACCAGGTCTGTACTGGAGCAAGAGATTGTGTATAAATACAGTATAAATTTCAGGCTCTGGCTCAGGCTAGTGTTTCAAACGCAAATTAAATGCCCCCTTTCTCATGGTGTCCATGCTGAGGGCTCTCTAATGATGTACTTGTTGTTGTTCTTTGTGTCTTGATAAATATTTAGGACACACATGGCAACAGCAGCAACAGAAGACCAGGGGCGTGGGGTTAAGATCTTGTCTGAAGAAAGGCTTGAGCCTGTATGAATATCTAAATTACTAAACTATTGTGTGAAAGCCTATTTCTCATGATACTGTTTTGTAAACTAAATTCTTTCTTGCAAGGAAAGCTCAAGTGCTGTATTTTTTCTGTAGTACCATTTATTTTTCATCCCAAACATAATTAAAAACAAAAATGCTTCTCATGGTTGACTTAAATCGCATTCTTTTCCTATTGTTTCCAGACTGATAGGCTGTGCAGAAAATGACTTCTTCCAGTGAATGCCCTGTGATTTAAAGGCAGTCCCCTGGTAACTATTGAGGCTTATTAGTTAGTGATGTACAGCAGCTACCACTGCATTAAATGGAAGTGGTTTGCACAAGCACTTCTGATAATCAAACCATTTAAAGTATCTGCCTGGGGGTGCACATGTTAGGAAGTTCCTTGGCCAGCACTGACTCAGGTCTTTTGTAAAACAAACTATTTATATAGACATTTATGTCCGTATTTTGGAGTCTAAGTGTAGGCTTAGACACCACAGGTTGAAGTGCCACCTTTTGAAATCTGAACTGTGGTCACTCCTAACACAAGCTGCAATGCTGCCAGCATTTTAAGTGGGGTTTCTGTCAGCAACGTGTACAACACTGCCTGGGATAGTCTCCAAATTTAAAACAACAACAACGAAATCAACAAAAAACTCCCACCCAAACTCAGGATCTTGTTTGTGCTTATTAGTAAGGAAATGGATGATGATCTTTTAAAAATAAACAAAAAGTATGTGCTTCTCCACCACAACTCTGTCACAGATGGAACAATGTTTTGATAGAAATAATTAATGAGGAAGAGAAGAGTGACAGTGCCTGTTACAGCACTAATACCTCACCCCCTGATAAGTTGAACGGTATCAAGGGCTTACCACAGGATGGCTTCTCACTACTTCTGCTACTCCTTAATTTTGTTCTTGAGGTAAAAGCAGGGCCACAGATATATGTCAATGTAGATTTATGCTCAAGAATCCCAAGATTAAAGGCTAACTTCACCATTCACCATTAGAAGCCTCACTGTTTACTGCTAGATGTGCAAAATCTTTGTATACAGATTTTTGTTTGTGTTGTGTGTGTATGGGGTTTCTTGTTGTTTCTTGGTTAGTTTTTGTCCCTCTGAATGTCTAGGTGAATGTTACATCGTTCAGCCTGTGACTCTGTCATGAGCCTACTTACCTTTAGTTGTTCCACTTGTTCACGATGTGGGATAATTGTGCAGTTGGTGCTGGCTGTCTGCTAAAGATATAAGGACTGATCCTGAACTGGTAAGTTTGGCTTTAAGTGGTGACTTCGAGTGGATGGTCTAGGCTATGTTAGCTGTACCCTTCAGGGTAGAATTCTGATCTAAAATGATCTGAGCTGAATGATTGATTTGTGTAGGATGAACAGAGGATGTAGCTTTCAGGTTTCTCACATGGCCAGTTTCTAAGCATGCAGTTTTGTCGCTTCTTGGCACTAAGACCACTTACATTTTCTAGTTTTTAGACAAGTGCTTATAACATGGGGTGAGCCAAAGCATGCTGAAGAATTGTTCAGTGATTGTTTTTATTGTTTGATTTAGTGATACGAACTTAAAAGATATGACATGGCATGGCTTTGTAGGATCAGATAAATCTGCAACTAAGTGTTAATAGTGTCTGGTGATGGATCTTTGCTTTTATTACTGGATGTAAGTGGTGGTACTTGGCCCCCATCTTAGTCGTGCGATGGCATGGCATTGAATACGATAGAATGAAGTAGTTTTGATTTGTTTCTGGATACAGGTAAAATGTTGGCTTGTGTATAGGCTTGGGCTAATGAATCACAAATTGATGGGGATTCAAGGAATGTGAGTTTTATTACAACATCAAGTACAGAGGCTTTGGCAGGTTAATTAACCTGCTTTTGCAGGTTAAAAAGTTGAGACCTGAAGAAGCAAGTGACAGTTACATTATTTGTGCAAGTTATAATTATTTATGTAGACCATATTTATTTTTCCAAAAAAAAAAGAAAGTTATTGTTGATACTGCTGTAGCATTTCCATCTGAAATTATTCCAGGGAATTTGTGATGCAAAAATTTAAAGCAGTTCTTTTTCAGAGCTGCTGCTTGTGCTTTGTAATGGTAGAGATCCCTTCATTCCCATCTTTCTGTCCCTTCACTACCACTCCTAGCCCCTACCTCCCTAAATTAAGACTGATGTGGCTCTTAGTTCTAATCCTTCCAGCTAATAGGAAGTATAACAGGTTCTTTTTCCACCTGTGGCCAGGGTGCTTTAGGTTGTGCATGTGTATGTGCTTCTTTACTCAGTAGTCTTTTTTGCTGAAGTGACCTCTGTAGTGCATGAGATTTATGGCAACATGCACTTTCTCTGTATCAGTGTTACTATGCAAGCTCACTGCATCTCTGTCAGAGGAAGAACAGCTTCTCAGAACAAGCCTACAGTATTATCTTTGAACATATGTTCTCTATTAAGTGAGATGTGGAAAGTCACTTCATTTTCCTTCCATTTGGAGGTTAAAATGGAGGGCTTGTCTAAAAACAGATTGTAGTAAATTGGAGCTTTATTTGAACAGTATGTTAACATTATTAACTTGAAAATATATACTAAATTGATAGGTTTCCTTTAATTACCTCATCGGGAAAGCTGTTCTCAACAAATAATTCAAAAGTGGTTTAATCTGCCTGAAAATGAGAAAATCAGAGGAAAGCATACAGCACTACTTTTCTAAATATTACTTTTGTTATAACGAGTGCTAGACAAACTACGTAACGTAGTTGGCCCATTCTACTTTTTCCTATTCAGAAGTAATAACAAATTTAGAAGTTTGTTTGTGTCCAGGTTCCACAGTGGTTCTGCAAATGTGCAAATGTTGGTCTATACTTTGGGTATAGATGACCTGTTGGGCTGTGGAGTAGCTAGCTTTTTGCTTTTACCAGTCTGGAGCAAGTTGTGTGAGTCGGATCCTGGAACACAGTGTCACTTGTGCACCGACAGATATTAAAGATGGCTGTGTGAAAGCTTCATGTGTGAAATACATCATACAAATATCTATGAGACTTCCTTGCTTTTAGACTTTATTCTAAAGATTTTAATGAGGTTATATATGCCAAGAAAGCCAATTTGCTTTAGCATTCCACATAATGATAAATATTTCTGCAGCATTCATTCAGCACTACTTCTATATGTGCTACCCTTTCAGACTGAAGAGCAAAAATTAGGGGCCTTCTAAATTACCCTGTTGCAGAGGAGAAACTGGGGACTTCTAGGGAAACTAAGCTGCTTTAGTACAATTAATGAGAAACATGTGCCAAGTCTGACTTTCTTCAACACAGCACATGAACACAGACAATTTCACAATTTGGAGCTTTGAAACTCTTTTGATAAATAACCCATTTCAGGAATCCGCTTGTTCTTGACTAGAGTGGATCAGTAATTCAGGCATGGTTTTCTTAATGTGGCTTCTGAGCTATTTCCTTCCAGGTAAAACTTTTTGGGTAGAGACTCATATCCACACCAAAACTCAACATCAAAGCTCATCTGTCCTTGTTTTAGGAAGAAGTAGTGCCATAGTAGGTACTGATGATCTTCCTGACCTAGTGAAGAGTGATTCTGAAGTCCACCATTTCAGCTCTTGGTAGAGCGTGAAAGAAATTTTCAGATCTTCCAAACTGCTTGTTTTCATCCTTTCCAATGACTATATCCGGAAAAATCAGCATCCAGGAGTGGTGCTTTCTGACAAAATCAACAGAGGATGTTACAGTTCTAGGCAACCACTAACTGTCTGGTAAAGGAGCCATGCAAAAATACACAAAACCATTCAAAAAATAAGCAACAACTAGCAGGTCTTGACCTACATGAATATTTTGTTCTGAGTAGGTTTGGCAGTGGTTAATAAATTCGTTTTCTGTTATTTTAAATATTATATTGATTTTATTCTTGAATCTGCACCGTGTTGTTAAAAAGTCATCTTTATTGTCGTACAAATTACTTTGTGTACGTCAGTCAACCTAGGTAAGATTCCTAAACATCTAAGCAAAGAAATTGAGTGATGGTGCAGTGTATAGTACTGGTTTGTCACACCAGGTACAGACACTTTCCTCAGTAGAAGAGACTGCACTGTGTTTTCTTGGGACTAGTAACCTTTGTTACTACAGCTGAAGGTGTGGTGGTTCTCAGGTGTAATTTGGCTTCCTGTATTGTTCAAATACCTTGGGTATCCATGCTCTCATGCTGAAATAACTCTAAATCTCTGTGCCCAATTGACTAGTACTTGCTTTCAGCTGTCATCCTGAAACCCTCCTTTCTGGGTTATGCTTCTCTTGACCCTACCCCAGGTACTAAGGCAAAGCATAAGATCAGACTGTCCTAGTTGCCATATGCTTGGTCATTTCCCCATGACATTTAATTTTCTACTTCCCATGCTTTCTAATGTTATTTTTATATGTACATCCTTTATTCATACAAGGGTGAATTTATGTTGAAGTTTGTATTTTGCTATTTTATTATGCATAATTTCCAAAATTATCCTCAGGAACGCAACATTTTTAAATGCAAAGGACTAAGCTTTTGCAATTGCAAGTTTTGCTGTTTCTTGGAGTCCTTATAAAGCTGTGTTTGATGTTGAGGGATAGTAGTTTGTCACAGACGGGTTTGGGACACTGTTATAAAGCATAGCAATTTTTATTGGTTTGTTTGTTTAAGGGACAAATGGCATCATCAGTGAAAGGCTTGCCTTGGACTCATCTAGTAGAATCACTGACTGTATCTAGTCTGATAATGTGCAGAACACTTCTAGGGTGCCTAAACTGCTGAACAGGGGCTTGTTTAGAGGTTATAATAATGTGAGCATTTGCAGAAGAAAATTCTTCAAAATGCCTCTGTATTTTTGTGGTACTTGATTCAAGAAAATCAAGCATGCTTAGAAGTCCTGAGAATCTGTAATCCAAATGTCAGTGGAAAAGAATTCACAGAAGTTGGGGCATCTTCCTTACCTTTAAAGGTGATAAGTTAAAACTGTTCCAGGATCTAGAAGGTGCAAAATTTGGACTAGACTTAGGGTTAAACAACATGTCACATCATAAGCAGTGATACAATATGGCTTATCAGGATGCTGTAGATGTATGAACTCAGACAGTCATACTCACCTCTCCTTCCTACGTGCTTACAGTATATGTGAATATCTTTTCATCTTGCCAATTAGTTTTCGCACTAGTGGGCTGGCTATTCATCTGCAGTACTTCCTTGTTAGTTTATGTGATATGTTAGTTTGTGTTGTCCTATGGTTTTTGTGGCAACTTGTCATTAAAAATCCCAGCAATTACCACTGTACAAGTCTACCAGTCTCTGCTCTCTGGGCAAATTGCTGTTGAGCAGTTAAAATCTCTGTAACAGTGAAGTGCAAAGGAACTAGGTGGCATCAAGCTTTGCTCTTGTTCAACTGTTATGCTGTAGTACTGTTATGTCTCCCTCAAATGTTGCCGCTCTGCATCCGAGGATTCCCTCTTCCTTTGTTAAAAGTATAGAGTAGAACTGAGATTGAATCAACTACGTTTACTTATTTTCCTATCTTAAGATTTATTGTTGATAGCATCATGGTGCATATCACATGAAAATAAAGACAGATTTGTATCTTAAAGAGCTTATTATGCTTCTTTTGTAGAAATGATTCATTGAGAAATCCTTATATTCTCACTAAAGTTTTTTTGTTTACCTTCCTCTGTGTTCTGGAAGTTGGTAGGTGAATTTACACACACAAATGGCTTAAGTAAATTACCAGTACAAGCAGGACTGAAGCTGTCAAAACCTTTGTAGCTTTACATGCATATAACTGTGATGAATGTAAACTTATTTTGAGACATAAAGAGTTGCAAAAAGAAGGCTCATTTTATAATACAGGCTGTATCATGCCTTTATAAAAAACATTTACATGTGTGTTTATTTCCCAGGCAACAGGGCTGTTGCTAGAGGCCGTCTGATTAAAAGCCTTCATCCTGCAATTCCCAGTATTAGGATAAATCATAGAGCATTGTTTACATGACTCCTTGTGTTTCATGTCATGTATCCTCATATGCAGATGTTTTTCATCATTTATTGCTAATAGTGAGTATGTGCTTTAGTTTTCTATGCATTTTTGTGGCATTTTGTATGTTTAAGCCTCACAAATGTAGAATGGAAATGATTTTGTATTTTGTCTGAGGGAAATAAAACTCATCCTTGAGACACTTTTTGGTTTTGTTTTCTCTGCTTATGCAACAGCCTTTTACTGTTCTAGAAAAATGCAGAAACTTTTCACTAGTTACACTTTTTGCCTTGCATTAATAATTGCATTGATTAATAATGCAATCAGAAGATAAATAACAAGTGTATTGGGTTTGCATGGTAAGGTTTTGGTAGTGGGGGGCCTACAGAGTGGCTTCTGTAAGAAGCTGCTAGAAGCTTCCCTCATGTCTGATGGAGCCAATGCCAGCTGGCTCCAAGATGGACACGCTGCTGACCAAGGCCAAGCCCATCAGTGACAGTGATAGTGTCTCTGCGATAACATAGTTAAGAAGGGGGAAAAAAAACTGTGCATTTGCAGTCAGGAAGAGGAATATGTGAGAGAAACAGCTCTGCAGACACCAAGGTCAGTGAAGAAGGAGAGGAGGACATGCTCCAGGTGTCAGAACAGAGATTCCCCTGCAGCCCATGGAGGTCCATGGTGGAGCAGATATCCATCATGCAGCCTGGGGAGCACCCTACAGAGGGGGATGCCCAAAGGAGGCTGTGATTCAGTGGGATCTAGTTGAAGATGTCCCTGCTCATTGCAGGAGGGTTGGAGTAGATGGCCTTTGAAGGTCCCTTCCAACCCAAACTATTCTATGATTCTATGAGGCCTATGCTGGGAGAGGCTCCTGGTAGGATCTGTGGCTCTGCTGCAGCAGGTTTGCTGGCTGGACTTTTGTTGAAGTTCATGAAGGACTGTCTCCCATGGGAGGAACCCCATGCTGGAGCAGGGGAAGAGTGTGAGGAGTCCTCTTCTGAGGAGGAAGGAGTTGCAGAGACAACGTGTGATGAACTGACCACAACCCCCATTCCCTGTCCCCCTGCACTGCTGGGCGGGAGGAGGTAGAGAAATTGGGAGTGAAGTTGAGCGTGGGGGGAAAGTGTTTTAAGATTTGTTTTATTTCTCATTACCTGACTCTGATTTGACTGGTAATAAACAAATTTCCCTAAGTTGAGTCTGTTTTGCCTATGACAGCAATTGGCGAGTGATCTCTACCTGTCCTCTTCTCAATCCATGAGCCTTTAATTATATTTTCTCTCTTCTGTCCATCTGAAGAGGGAAGTGATGGAGTGGCTTTGAGGGGGGCATGTGGCATCTGGCCATGGTCATCCTGCCACAGTCAAGTCAGAAGAAGGATGACAAGATGAGAGAAAATACTGACACAGGGCAGGATAGAGCTGGTTTGCTGAAGCACCAAGACAAAGTGGGACTGATTTAGTAGTAATTCCATATCTGAAGTCCTTTGTGTATTAAAAAGATTCCTTTATCAAGAACTTCAAAGGTAAAAGGCACACGAACTCCTGATTTTTCAGGTGTTCTAAGCAACTGTAGCTCCATTAGCAATTGGATGAAGGCATGCGGTTAACTGGTCTCTTTCTGAATGAATAATTGCGGAAAGCTAGGGAAGATAGTTTTGGAAAAATATGCAAACTCCTGATTTTTCTTCCTCTCCCCTTATCTGAGAAAGAGCTATAGGCAACCGGTAATAAGAAGCCCTAGCTGAAAAGCTTGATTTAGGAGAGGATTTTTAGAGTTGATTCCCTTTAGAGTAAGAAGCAAACCAGAAAACTTCTAACTGCTCTTAAAGGAAGGGAAAGTCTGATGACTGCTTAATGCTTTTCTTCAGCCTTTGCTTAAATTACGATATTAGTCAAACCAAAAATCATTCTTCTTCAGGGTAACAGAAGGCTGAAATCAATGCTCAACACTTCTGGAAGTGTCCCTTACCCCAGTATGCTTTCACTCTTCTTTCTTAAGCACTCTTCTGGCAAAACTGACTCAATTTTGTGTAATGGTTTTATTTTTCTTTGAAAGAAAATGGCTTTGTTGGGGTATGTGTGCATGGAGGGTGGTGGTGTTCCATTTTGTCTCCCCCTATTACCATCCAAGTCCTTTAGGAACTGTTTCTGATTTTGGCCAAGAACTTCACAACTGCTGCTCTTCCTTCTAGTATGTTCATTATAATTAGTGAAGGGGTTTAACTTTATGCAAGGAAGGAAGAGCCCCTAAACTCTAGAGAAAGATACAACAAAAGGTTCTGATACTGTCAGTCTGAATGAATGAATGAACACATGCTTGTGCTTGTTATTGGAATAAATCTCAAAGCCCTAAAAAAGGGACACTTCAAAATCTGTTTGTTTAAATTCCTGATTTCCCAACAGAAACTTAATTGTTTTATAAATAAGGATTTGTTACAGAGCAGCCGAGCTATCCTTGTGAACTGTTTCTGGCATATGCAGAATTTTATTGTAAATTGTGAGCTTTGTTTTCTCTAGGGTTTGAAAAGAAACAAAGTGGTATATGAGCAAATCAGCAGCCCATCTAGGATGAATCCAGAGAGACTATTAGGCCTTGAGTTAATGACTTGCAATTCTTTCAAATATATGGTACTCCCGATATGAGCTACATTTGTGTAAAGCTGGAAAGGTTGTGTTATGCTGTGGGATTAGAATCTAGGATTCTCTTGCATTTTGATGTTTTCAGAGCTGCTCAGTTGTCTTCATTAGCTCTTTCCTCCTCAGTTACTGGTTGCTACTGCAGCACAAGCAACATGACAGAGCCACTATCCTTTTTGCTGGTGCAAGTAGTAACCTGATTCTGTCCTTAATCATTAAGATACTTTACTGTTGTAGTTCATGTGTTTTAATAAAAATCTGTTATAGTAAGCAATATACTATCTAAGATTCTGACTTACTTTTCTTGTCAGTCCCTTCCTGGGCACAGGGAAGAGGTTGAGGAGGAGGAGTTTAAGTTATACCTGCAGTCTTGCAGCAGCTCATGAAATGCTGCCAGCTGCACCAGATATACTGTACACCTGCTAAGCCCTTGCTAGCAAGTTGGTCTGTCACCCCCTGGTTATACAGCAGGCAGTACAGTTTGATCACATTCTAATTTCAATTTTAGACAATCTCAGATTTTATGGAAGATGTTTACTAAGTGAATGTCCTGATCAAACTGAGCGTCCAATCGTCTTTGTAGAACACAAGTCTCTGGTATCCAGACTTGTGGCATGGAAGACAAAAATCTTATTACTGTAAACGCTTCACATGCTCTATGTTTGAAAGCTATATGGATTCTATATGCACATATGAACGTATGTGCCCACCACTCTTCCCCTTCTCTGACGGCAGAAGTGTTCTGCTTCATAATGTTTTACTTATGTTAGGTTTCAAAGTGTTTGAAAAAGAGTGGCAAATGTCAAATAGAAAACACCTTCTGCAACTGTAGAAGATATCGTTGCTAGATCACTTATTTGCTACAAGGAGAGAGGAAACTGGGCGAGAAAAAGTATGGATAGGTCTGAAAGACTAACGTGGAAAGGTGGAGAGAAGCACTCGCATGTGAAATGATCTGCCTGGATATTTTTGGATCATCTCATTTCAAAGAAAACATTTTTCATACACTTTCACACTTCTGACATTTTTCTCTGTCTTTCAAACTGTTCTTAATTTCTTAGTGAAAAAGTGAAGTTTCTTATTAGATGAGTGACTTTTAATTAATGTTTGTCTTTTGTGAAAGCAGCCTGAGGTGTTCTGCAAAAGTACCAGGCTCATTCAATTCAGCAGACCTACCGTGTGACCAGCTGCTAAAAGTTTGAATACAGAGTCAAAGTGAAAGGCTTATAATCAATTCTGAAAAGTATGTAGCTGGGCGCAGAGAAAAGTGTTTCAATACTAATTTTTAGATAGTGATTTGAAGGACACAGAGAAGGTTCACGTGAAGGGAATTGACTTTTCTTTCTTTTCCCCCCACCCCTTCTAAACCTAAGGGATCCGGGTTTAACACTATTGAAGGATTTTCTGTGAGATGTTCACGCAGCTCTGGTGGTGACAGTATCTTGGCTTCAGTTCTGAATTTTGTTCTAAATTTAGGATTCCTCTTTGCCTCTCTCTTGGAAATGTAGTTGTTCCCTTCCCTGCTTGGTATCAGTAACAGTCTGCCTCCCTTTTAGCATTATTTTTGCACTCAATACTTGCACAGTGTGTGAATCTCTTTATATCTTCTGTGACTATCACCATGTTGCGGACATACATTATTTTTGCTTTCACAGAAGCAATTTACAATGGATGAATAGATGTTGACAGTTCTGGGCAGCGAGGGAAAAGTTGTATCACAACAGACTTAGTTCTGAATCAAAGAAATGTTGTCCTTACTCCTTTCTACCACGTTTCAAAAGCTGTTTTGCTTGAGTCATCCATGTTTTCTATCTTTTCTTGATAGAAAGTAAACAAAAATCACACAGAAACCTGTCAGGACATCATGCCTGAAGGACAGATTATTATTATATTTTACTTTCTCTCTTCATCCAGTCTCTTGTTAACATTTTGCTACAGATGTATATGTAGCTGCATCAGCACTTCTAGCAATCCTAGTGCTTGAAATGGCTCATCTGCCGTTAAAAATTATGAAGAGACAGCAGGCAGCAAGACAATAGATCAGCCAGAGTGTCTACAGATGTTTTTAATCTGATCCTCTGTTATTTATACAGTGTCATAGGTATGCATGTTGTTTTATAGATATATAAAACATGAGAGTTTCCTGTCCTGAGGGGCTTACAACATGCATGATTGTAAATTAAATCCTGCAAGATTTCTGGCTGTACCATTCAGTGTCCAGTGCATATATCTTACAGCAGCTGCAGTATGGAATATCTCCACTTCTTGCTGGCTGCATATGTAAGGGGGAGAAACATGTTTAAGTGATGTGCAGTCAGGTAGCGAGTGAGAGAACAGGTAATGGATCGTCAGGGCCTTCAATGCTGATTTAACCTACCTCCAGGTCAGCAAGGCCAGTGGTCTTATTTGTGCCCAAACCATATTCTGTTAAACAAGAGGACTTTTGGAAGTCTGAAGCATACGTAGTCCCCAGTGAAGGCGGGGTGTGTGTGTCCGTGACCTGTGTGCTGCAGAGAGGTCTGAAGGCAGCAGTCTCTGCTTATTTCACTCAGCTGTACAAGAAATCATTCCTTCGTCAGTATAGAGGAACTATATCTAGGTAACTAGGTAATGGCCACTGAGAGGAGTTGGAGGCATTTTTGCTATAACCAAAACATCAATATTTAGGAATGATTAAGGAGTTCTTTAAACTGGCTGGTTCAGCTCAAGATCATATGGGTAGTATCTTCAGAAAAGTCTAACATCACTATGCCATTGTATAGATCAAATTCCTTCATGTCTGAAAGCACTTGAATAGCAAGATCCTCCTTAGCTTTGTAAATTGATTGCATGTTCTTTTCTTTCTCCGTACGACCCAAGCATGCAGAGATTAGTGCATATTTTTACAGACTTAAAGCTAGAATTTAGAGATTTTTTTTTTCAGAGAATTCCAATATATGAACAGAGTTGGGTTTTGCTTTTGCAGGTAGTTGCTGTAGCAAGGCTCAGAAACATGCTTAGCTTTACTGTTTCAGCTGTTTATGCATGTGTGTTCATGTTGAGCAGCGCAGGGTGAATTTAAAATTAGAATGAGAGAAAATGAAATAATTTCTTTGCTAATGAGATAAGACCATTTCAGAAGCATTTTCATAAGTCTGTTTTAAGGTTGTGAAGTTACAGAACAATTACTTATTTTCCTAGCATTTTACAGCTACTGTTCTGTTTGTGAACTATGCACTGTAGTCTTCCCACTTTGTGCCATTAAATAAAGACTGAAATTTATTCTTCCTTTAATATAAAGCTAGTTGTATGTTAGAAGTGCAGTCTGAAAAGCAATTTTATGGCCTCTAATACTTCGGTTAAGAAATTCTTGACTACCAATAGATAGGGCTAATTTTTCTAGACCTAAATTCCGAACCTAGGAAGTGATAGTGTTGACTTTGTTAGCTTCCTTCAGGCACAGTTCCTGTTTTTCCATACCACTTAGGAGTGACTTATGTTCTTCAGAATGTCACCATATGATATAGACCTTGATTTCCTCTCCCTTACCCCCAGTTATTTTTCACTTGTGGGGTCATAAAAATTATTCCCTTATATTTTTGACTATTATAAATAAGCCTCCCCTGCTCCCCAGTTCTGTTTTCCTTCTCACATGTTATTCTTCATTTTTGACATCTCAAAATTGAGAACAACTTCAGGACAGAGGGAAAAGCATTTCAAGAGGAAGAAAGCTGAAGTTGGAGGCTTAGAAAAGAGTTAAGTAGGGTTTTTCCTTGCTGTAAAATTATTGGGCAGAAGCCAGGCGCATGAGAGCTAGAGAAGAGGAATTACAGAAGTTGTTTCTCTGTGTGTTGCAATCTGTGGGAGGAAAGACAAGTAGAGCTAAAACAGGGCACGACTCCAGGGAGGGAGCCTTTTATGACAGCTTTCTGGGAGAGTGGAAATGAGGAGAAAAGATGGCCAGAAGAATGTGCATGAAACATGTTTGTTTTACTTAGCTCAGACTGCTTCTTAAAAATGTGAAACTAGGTTAATTAGCACTTGCAAAATGCTACTCTAATATGCTGGATCGCTTCCTGTCTTTGGGCTAGTTGATTTAGAATCAGCCAGTTCCAGGCAGAGATTGCCAAATTTCTAGCCTTGACTGAGAAACTGAGTTAAGAGGCTCATCCCCATTTAAAACACTTGTGCCCCCCCATCTAAAACTCAGCCCGCTTCCTCATTTCACATTACAGCAGGCACAATGCAAAGGGGCAAGGATGCTCAGAGATGTGGAATAACTTCTGCACAAAGCCCTGCTGATTAACCTGGCCTCCCTGAAGCTGGAAAAACAGTGTTGTCAACAGAACATGACAGAAGACCATAAAATCCTTGGGTTGCATGGAAAAAGTGACTAAGGAACAAGTAACTTCACTTTCTCATAACGCAAGGATTGGAGTAGCCTCATATGATACTGGTCAGGTAGTGGGCTGGAAACATATAAGAAAGAAGATAGTTCTGGGGAGGTCGTTGCCATGCAGTAAAACGAATACCTTTAGGTATGCTTGGGTTCAGAAATGGTGAGACAAATGACAGCCCATGAGGGCCTTGTGAGTGCAAAGATGTCCTCTTGGGCTCAGAATGTTCCTGAAAAACTGAGGAAGAAGCTGGTATAGCATCACTTCATGCTTTCCCTACTCTTGGGTTCTTTCTCCACATATCTGCCACTGGCTGTTGTTGCAGGAAGTCTGGCTCAGGGTGGCCACTCTTACAGAACAACAGGTCATATGCAGTAAATATGATATGAAATAATCACTTTGCCACAGTATAGATTTACTTTTAGAATCTCTTAAACTGTGTAAATACTTTGGATGCTATTTGATTTCAGTTGAATAGCAAAGTGGTTTTGCCTCTTTTTCTCATAGCTTTCATGCTTTTAAGCTGTAAGAAAGTAATTACTAAAATCTGAGGCAATTCAGATAAAACATCATTGCTGAAAAGAAAGTTATGCATGAAAATCTGCTTAGTACATGTTTGATTTGATGTCTAAAGTAAGTTTCAAATATGTACCCAAATTTTAAGATGCTGGCAGAGACTCAAACAAGCTAATATCAAACTTCAACTGTTGCTTCAACATACTGGATATGTATTTTGCCTAAATCATGTTTAGTTCTAACAGTGGCAAGCTGTGTTGCCCTGAAATCTAACTGTAGTGTAGTTGCAGGAGAAGCTGGAGTCTCGCTTACAGCTTATATTCTGTCGTTCAAAGAAACGGCAGACATAGTTACTCCATGGGTTTTTGGCTGCTTTGGAAGTTCGATTTCTAATTTTTATTTTTAAAATCTTGTTATTTGGCTTCACATCCATAAGATTTGAACATAAAATAGGACCGTGGAGTATGTTTTCACCTCTGGACTTGATTTTTTTTTTGCTGACATAGTTAATGCTGAAGTACTTGACTGTGCCCATGTTTATATTCTGTGACTGGACTTGGATAAAAGTTATTTCTTTAAATGTAGATCGTGATGGTCATGTCAGCCACTTAATTTCAGGGGTTACCTTTCTCTTTAGGCTGATGGGGAGAGAGATTCCTGCAGAATTTTTGCGCTGTGAACCATCTTTCAGAGGAGAGTCTTTGGTGTAAGGATGCATCTACTCTAACTTTCAGCATTAGATTTGAATAGCCTCCCTTCCCTGCTTCCACCTATTCTTCTTTCCCTTACTCTCAACAGCTACCTGGGAGTGGATATAACCAGGAGAAAAGAAAATTAGCCCCCAGGGATCTTGACCCTTTGGTTTTTCTCTGCTCATTGCAGTGCTGGGACACAGAATTTATTCTGTGAGCCACAGGAAGACTTAGTTATGGCAGCAGCATTCAGTGGTTAAGTCCTCTGCCATCTGACATGGTGTGAACTCCATCTGAAGCTTCTCTTGGGTTAGCATTATTCATAATGTGTCTCTCCCCTGGGGCTTCCGCAAACTGAACAGCCCAATGGCTACAGAAGTTACTTGGACTCCTAGCATACATCTGTGTGCATCTCTGCAGGAATATCACAAAATCCTTCATTTCTAAAAAATTAACGGTAAAATCCCAACTAGTAGAAAACTGTATGGTAATTAGACGTTTTCAATGAAAATCTTACTATTCTAACTAAAAAATGCATTGTTGTAGCAGATTGCAATTCTGCACCATAGTTCAGCTAACATTCGCATTTAGTGAACAGAATTGGAAATGTGTGTAGTATAAATGTTTCCTGTTTTGCTTAATGGAAGGAGAGGAGGAAAACATCCTAAACCATTTCTTACTAAGTGTAATCTTAAATTATCTGAATCTAAAATTAAAACTCTACAAGCCAGAGGGAGAGGAGAGAGAATATGAAAGATATGGAACAAAATTTGAAGCACTAAGCAGTCAGAATAGTGGCACTTGGATCTGTCCGTGGTGTATAAGTATTTGCAGATTTATTTCCACTTCTGGAACTGCAGAGAATGCCTTGCCTGAAAGCAACAGTAAGGACAAACATAGCTTCAGAAGGCATATAGTTCACCACCTACTATGGGAAAGCTTAGTATCAGTACAGAAAAAGAAGTATTTCAGTTGTTTTTTGGAAGAGGACATTCTGCTCTGTGACAGCATGTCATGTGTGTCAGCACATGGCAAAAGCATGATACCATGGTAATCCAGGCTGATGTTTTGGCTAAACTGTGATGTATACTCCTCTCTATGTGACATAGCTGAAGAATTCAAAACAAGTAGCTCCTCTGTTTGTGTGTGTGTGTGTTTTTAAACAAAACAAGCAACATGAACTGTAGTTGGTTGCTATAACATAAGAAAAAGGGTGCAGAATAAATCCTTGGAAACCTAGGGTTTGTGAAATGTCTGCAGTGTTAAATCTTTAAATCTATTATCTTAATACCCATGCCGTTAGCAGCCACGGGAATTTCAGGTAAATGCTGAAGGGGAACATACGTTGTTTGTTTGTCTGCCTTTAAATGTCAAAATTAAAGAGGAAGAACATGAAAGAGTCCAAGAAACAAGAGCACACAAATCTGTTACATGGGACAAGTTGTGGGTCAGATCCGTGCATGTTCTGAGGGTGATCACATCTAGGGGTGTGAGTTTCTGGGGCAGGAGCAGGATAAAAGTGTAGGAGCAATGAAAGAGAGATCCTCTGTGAAATGTATGGCAATATATACATGTGTCATGGGAATAAGGTGTAACCTTGTAACCTGCTGTGGACGTGTCTTCATTTTAATAGGATTTGAATTAGGAAAGGAACTGGGGTTTGTGGCAGGTTTCTTCCTTCCATATATTTTCCAAGGACTTTACAATCACTTCTAGATTGTAGGTGTTTCCTGCAATTCAATGAATGTTTATCGCATTTTACTCCTCAATACAGAGAGTCAGGTTAATTCTGAGGTGATTGCTAGCTGCAATTGCTTAGCCTGGCACAATGGAAATGCAATAGTAGTAAGCAGTAAAGGAGAAGAAAATATTTGATCAATTTACGAGGTAAAGTTAGTCTCCCATTAGTTAAAACTGAGAGCCATTAAATGCCCACATGTACCTAGCCAGTGTAGAGCCTTGTCTCTCTTTTCAGTTTTTCCTTTTGGAAATATCAAAAATTATACTGGACTTTGTCAATTAATATCTATCCGGTGATCATGACAATTAGAATCATTATTTTAAGAGAGAATGCCTCATAGACATACACTGTTAATTCTCCTGCCCCAGACGACCTCCCAAAGGAAACCTGAGGTTGCAAGTGCACACCTGTTACTGGACGACAAACACTTTTAAGAACATTATTTTTAAAGCAGAGGTGGTAAATCCCCAAGACTTGGCATTCAGTTTGCTAGTGAGGCAACTGTGTTTCCCAAAGCCTCTATCAAAACTTTGATATTATTTAGTATGTCTGCTAGTGCAGACAGGGTTGCAAAATTAAGTGCTTGAAAGTTAAAATGTGACCAGCTGACCTTTAAATGTAACCAGTGTTTGTGTTCTTTTCACAAATGTTGATAAATTGTACTTCTGAACTGAAGCCAACAGGTAGTGTATGCTTCTTGTATGCCATAGGCGAATGCTTCCTTCTTGTCAAATCTGGTAGGGCAGCTTTAATTCATACTCTAATTTTAAGGTAAGCTTTCTCAAAATTATTCATAAATAAAAGAAAGACCTTCAAGAGTGGGCTGCTTCCACAGCATGATCGTAGCGATAAATAAGTAGTAAATTACAGGAAAACTGTTTAAGGTGTTTCATGCAAGAGGTGACACTTAGCAGACTGATTTGGCATATTACTGTTTGCTAATACTATGTTCAACTTATAGTTCAGCAAAGCTAGGTAAGAGACTCTGTGCGGTTAATTTGTGTTGACTATTAGTTGAATCATCAAAGCTGTTCGTAAATCAAACAAAGCTGAACAAAAGGGTTACACTTGCTCATGTATGGGGCAGGGGCGTGGGGAAAGGTGAGAAAAAACTTATCCACCTAATTGTGAATTCATTGTTTTTTTGCACAACTGCAAGTAAGGTTTGAAAGCTTTAATTCATTCGGTAAACTATACTCTCTGTTATGGGGGAAAGTGGGCTGCATGCAAGTCCCTTAAAGCAATATGTAGTATGAGTTTTTTAGCCAAAGAATAACTCTGGTTCCACGCTGTGCACGCTAACAAATTTCCCAGTGCTGGGTAAGGCATACAGAATCACGCTGTCATTCATGCAGCAACTTGTGGGGTTTGTTTCTGTCCAGCTCGACTTAGTTTTCAAACAAGACAATAAATAGATTCTTAGACAACTTCTCTGGCTGCCAAAATTAGATCAGTGTGGGTGACAAGCAGATACTTTGGCTGTTGTAAATTTTTCTTGCCATTCTAAAAATGTCTTGTGTTTGTTTAGTTCTACCAACATTAGTAATGAAATAACACACCAAGGACTAAATTACTGTGGCTGCTGAATGCACTTGTAAGATTTTCCATTTTTACCACTTAAATCTGCTAGCTGAGACATTTGGCAGAAGATAACCTGGATGGAGACATCTGTGTCACCTTATACACTCCATCAAAACTGTCGTGTGCTTAAATTACATGGGAAATTTTTTTTCCCACAAACTTTTATGTTATGATGCGTGGATGGTTTTGAGGAATGTTTCATAAGCTTTCCACAGGAGGAACTATTTCTGTCCCAGTTGTCTTACAGATGTGATGAATGCTGCCTATGTCTTCGAAGCACAGATAAATGCTGCAGTAGGGAAATATGAGGAATAGAAGGAATTTAGATAAACTAAATCAGATGATTAGACTAGCTCATCAGGTGTAAATTAATTGAACTGCCTTTATAAAAACTGTGAAAGCACTTCTCAATCAAGTCACTCTACCAGCACCAGAGTAAATAAACCCTGGTTTCTTACAGATTTGCCCAAGTAACTGGAGCTTTTGGTGTCTAGGAAGATGTGAGATCCACCTGAAGGCTTTTTGTGAATAGGATAATTTTAACACCTCTGCTATGCATGCATTTTCTGGAGCTGAATAAGGCTGGAACGCAAGTTACAGCCTCTCTCTCTGCTGAGGTGTTGATATTCTCCTTCCTTAGCCTAACTACTTAATATCATAATGTTTAATGAAAATGATAATCTTTGAGGAAATTAGTCTATTGATTCAGAAATTACTGGTGTGAGAGAGCAAGCATGTAAGGATTATTTCTTTGGGAAACCTTGGCATAAAAAGTTATAAGGCAGTGAAGGTCAGTATCAAGGTAATTATTTTTAGTGTGGTCTTACATAAGAATTCTGGTTTCTATCATTCTTTCATAATGTAAGGAAGTCAAAAATGATTAACGCTGTTTGAGCTTGCTTTTTTTGTACTAGGTTTCTGTTCTGGTCTTTTTCTTTGTAAATTTCCTTTAAAATACATTGCTTTGCATACATTGGAAGCAGTAACATACATCAGGATATGCTTTTAGTGTGAAAACTGTGTGCTTACGTTCTTTTCATAAGGTTTAGCTATAGGTGAGGCTCAGACCTGTGCTGCCTCTGCTGGATGTTTCAACCAGCACATATTCTTCTGAGAGAGGGAGAGAATACAAGATGGAGACGTTATCTATAAAGATAAACAGAAAATTAAGCACATAGAAGGGGAAGGAAGGAAGGAAAACTAGAAAATTAGCTCATAAGGTGAAGGAAAAAAATTATATTCATGGAATACAGTTACAGCAATCTCTGAAGGGTGGGTAAAAGAAGGGGGGTACACCAAACAATTGTGGTGTTCAGAAAAAATGGCGTGTTAAGGCATCCATGCTTTAATATTTATTTATAATGTAGCATTCCCTCAGTTGTGTTTAAAAAAACCAAACAACTGAAGTGCAAGTAAAAGACTGTTCTGCCTCTGTGCAGTGAGGAACTATGAAACCTAAAATGGCCTTTCTTTCTGTAAAGGTTACATATGAATTTCTCCTTGCGTGTTGCTTTGAGAGCTTTTTCCTTACCACTCTTGAGTATTTTCTGCTTTTTCTAGTAAATACTCAAAGAATCATAATTGAAGTGTGCTACTGAATCAGTGACATATCGCTGCAAAACAAAGCCTGTACCTCAAAGCCAAATCATACCTTCCCTTCCAAATGTTTCCTGTAGCATGTAGCTCTGAATTAAAATCTGTGAAATGAAACATGCAACAAGGAGAGGAAAGGCTGGGGAAATACCATCTCCCGATTTGTTTAAAGTAAATTAATTAGCATAGTATGCGAGATGAGAAGGAAAGGCAAATTCTTCCCTTTTACACTGGAAACTCAGGATAGAAACCTTCTAAAGAACTTTATTTCAATTCATGCTGATAATTAACACTCAATTTTTCTTGTTTGTTAGAAACTTATCTCCTCTTTCACTGAAATTTTGCTTCAATGACACCTTTAAGAAGAAGAAAGAATAGAAAACACTTTGCTTTTAGTTACAATGTATTTGGAACAGCAACAATGATGCCACAACCCCCCCTTAAATTATCAATAATATGAATAACTAAAGGCATTCTTAACACTGCTGAAGTTAGTTGTCATGTAAGAGCCTAATGTTGGCCAATTCCAAGTTCTCCATCATGCAAAAAGGAAATACGCAGCTTTGTGTGGGAAGAGTGTATCAAAACAACCTAGTTTATCTTGCAGCAGAAAAACCTGACTAGATGTGGATTGTGTCAATCAATGCTAATGTTTCTACTTCTGAAGACTATGAGCAAAAAATGATAGTGCAACACCTCATTCAAAATCTGGCTTCCCTTTGTTTTCCCTTCATTTGTAGAAAGGGATCCTGTGCTGCTGATGTATACTAAATTTACATCAGCAATTGGAAGCAGCGATTCATGTTACATGAATTTGTAACTTTAAGGTTTGTACTAATTACAAATCTGGCTTTTGGGGTCAAAGTCTCAACTTCCTTTCTCAGCAATACTGGAGCTGAGAATTGGAACTCAGAATTTCCTTAGGCTGGGGTGGTGGTGGTGTTTAATAAAATTTTAAAAGCTGGAGGTTTTCTTAGGGAAAAGAGTGATGAAGTTACTTATATTTCCATGAAGATAAGGAGTATATATGACTTCAGATATAAAAGTGTTTCTGAGCCAGTTAACACAAGAAAGGCCAGCTTATTTAAATAACAAAGCAACATGCACTGGATCAGTATTTTATGTAGACCTAAGTATATTTACTCTTTGATGCACATTAATGTAATTATATAAGACGTTTCCACAACATAGAAATAGGTAAGGGGGCAGTCTTGCTCACTTTCCTGACAGGGTACAAGATCAGTAAAGGTGTCTGAGAATCTACACTATAATTATATATATTAAGGGCTTTCTTCAGGCCCCAGCAACATATATGAGAGCCTATATTAATTTTGTTTCAGCTTTACATATATTTTTGTCTATATGCTGTCTGCACCTTGTCCTCTAGATCTGTCAGTTTGTTTCTTATTATAGAATTGATTCTGAATTCCTTCAAAGGTATATTAGCAACTATGAGTTTCTGTGGAATTATACATCACAGGTGATAGCTTTTTAGATGTCTTTTTATCTAAGAATAACATTTTTAAACAAAGTTGAGGTCTCTCTCATTACTTCTTATTATAACTGGTCCATGAATAAGATTGTAAAATATTTTTACATCACAAAACCCAATGAGTCAGGTTTCTTTTTTTTTTTTTTTTTACTTGGTATCAAAACATATTTTTTAGGTTGCCATGTTTTCTACATATTCTCCATGTTGGCATAATCCTATTAATATCATGTTACAGATGTGAACATCTTGGATCAATATATACTGCATTTTTTGTACAAGTCAAACCATGCGAAATGAAAATCAGGAGATTGAAAGTAAAAGCAGTGGGAGTTGCTGACAGACAAATAAAAGAAAGCATTTACAGTTCATCCAGTGTGTACTGTAAGAGGCCAAAACCTGGCATGCAATGAGACACAAGCTATCATCTGATTTTTTTTTTCCTCTGGAGAAATGGCCTACTCTAAAAATTAGAGACTCAGACTCATGCTTCATAATTAAAAGAAAATAAGCTACATTCATCTTCAGGTAATTTTGTCTTGGATGCTTGTCATGTTCCAAACGTACTTTGGTAGAATCCTCAGTTTTGTCAGCTTTTAAAACCTTTTAATATAGTGTAAGAGCAGCTGTTTCTGGCAGTAGATAACCATGTATTTGACCTGTAGTATCCTTACTATCCTCTTTGAATCCAAAACGCTTATTTTCATTTAGTTGTTGAGGAACTCCAGATGCAGGGCTTTCACATGGTGAATGTCTTCAAAGAGAATTTCTGTTAGTTCAGGGTTTGGTTCTTACTTCCATCTAACAAAGAAGGTAAGATCCTCATATAATTGTTTTTCAGACATGCATCAACTACTTTCTACAGCTGAGTAGAGCTAAGTGAATTCTTCATTGGATTTACTTTTAACCAAAATGCCCTATTTTGGGCCAACAGAACCATTTCATAAATTTGTGTCTGGCACATTGAGACATATTGATGTTCAGAGAGAAACTTGAAAAAATTCTGAAAAAGACTCATCCAGAAGATCCTTTTTTTAGATTTTTTTGCATTCTCTTAAGGGAACTAAATTCTTACAACAGAAACCAATATATTAATTTAGACTCCTCCTCCCTCCCCTCACTCCAAGTCATGCAGTGGAGGAAAAAAAGCCAGTTTTCTTACAGCTTTTCTATTGACCTAGAGGTGGACTTGGATGGTCCTGCAGAGATGCCTGTTCCTGTCTGATGATACAGCCAGGCATGACAGCTTAATGAAACTTCAAGAAGAAGGAGGGGCCTCACTTCCACTCCTGCTTATTAATTTCTGTATTGTTTTACATTTAATTATTCCTGCTGTAATCATGTCATACCTGTTTCTTCATAGAAGGATCTCAGAAATTTTTCTTGAGAGAGGAAAAGTGGAGAATTTCTCCATAGGGGATTCAAACCCAAGATTTTTATTTAAGCAAACCTTGTTGTCTCAAGTACCGTCATGGGAGGAGGCAGAAAACTTGGCAAACTCCCTTATAAGAAGCTGTTCATTGTGGCAACTGTTTGTTCTCAGTCTTGAAATATGTGTAAAACAAACAAATAACATGATATATTGTTCAGCTTGTGTAGTTTGAAGCTGTTTCAGATGTATGCTTGAGTGAGACCTTAAGAATACAAAGGACAGCAGGTGATCCTCTCCTAGACTTTTTATTTCTCCCACACCACCTGCTGCTAACACCGTCAAGTTCATTCACAGGTAAAATGTATATTGTGGAAGAGGCAGTCTTTAGCAAGCATGTTTTTAGCAAGATCTTAGAAGCTCAGGCTCTCTTGGCAAAAAATAATCCAGTGATAGGTGAGATGCCTCAGAAATAAGGTGGTTAGATATCTAAGTACTTTGCAGTGTGTTTGGAGGAAAAAATGGGAAGAAAATGAGAGTTGCAATCCTTGTTTAAAAATTATGTGTGATTTTTAAACTTTCTTTCAAATGTGTTTTAGTTGCTGACAGATAGGGGAATCTTGTGGCATATCTGTATATAGACTTGTGGTTCTGGTTTTGGGTTATGACTAGAGAGAAGGTTGCTGCAAACAGTGTTGGGGGAACAACAGGAATGTGAAGTGAGAAGGTTCCTTTTCAGCCATTTAACCAAAATGAAGTAAATCTAATGAAAAGAACTTCCTAGAAGACATTCAGAATTTCTGTAGGATTTCTTGGAATTATGTTAGCAGGAAAGCTATCTTAGATCCTTCTAGAGTTTTCTGTGGTTCTCTGTCTTCTGCGCAACTCATGACTACTTAAGCTTTGCTAAAGAAATTATTTTAAAGTAGTTCTAATTTAAGGAACAGACAAAGCTAGAACCTTCTTAAAAAAGTGTAATGCTTGAAAACCACGTTGTGTACATACTTTATTTATGGATTATAATATCTATTTGTCACATGAATGCAGATGTACATCATCGCACACAAAGGTACAATGAGTGGCCAATAGCACTGCTGTGTTGTAGAGCTTGTGACGCTTACTCCACAGTCAACATCTGTGTTTTGCCAACACCAGATATGTAATGGTATCTTCCTTTTTTGATTGTGGAAACTCCCGTTTTATATAGCTTAGTTTATCTCTGGCTGAACTGCATCTTCTCCATCTTCGTATCCTGACTCCCACTGTATTAGTATTTCTCTTAAAAGGCCCTGAACAGTTTTATAATTTTCTGTTGGGGTTGTTTTTTGTTTGGTGGGGTTTTTTTTTCGCTTGCTTTGGGTTTTTTTGGTTGGTTTTGGTTTTTTATTTTTGTTTTGTTTTCCTCTATTCTCTTTTACTACCTGAGCCTCTTCTGCTGAGAGACATAAAAGAAATCAGCCATCTACCATGACTGGGCTGACAAAGCCCTTTTAAGTGACTCTGCTCACTGCAGGGTCTGCATTAACTACCTGAGTATCCTAACATAGGATGTTTACAGCTATTACCTCTTTCTTTCTTTCCTGCAGGCAGGAGGTAGAGTGCCTTGTTTGGCATATACTTGCACATAAATCCTGTCTTGGTTTATTGCTGTTAGAACGCTGGACTTGTCATGGACCTTGGTACCCATGAGAAGCTATTTCCACAGACTTGGCTAGCTCCTATGTCTTTCTGTCTCCAGTGCAGATGAGTTGCTGTTGGGAAGGAAATTCTTTTCTTTCATAGTCCCCAGTGCATCACTTATTTGTATGCACTGGGCTTAGATCATTGATTGCTTTTGAGTATTGAGGCTTTGAATTTGGTTTGCTACACTGTGGAAAACCAGCAGGCATAGTGGGGGCACACATATGCATCTACTGTTTCTTACGGGCTTTATATTCAAGTATGCTGTGCTGTTACAGACTCAGTCACACCTTGGTTCCTCTTGGGCTTACTATGTAAATCATTGTAAGAATGGGCCTTACAGAAGATGAGAAGTCTACTTGTCCAAGCAGCTAATCGTGAAAATTAATTCAAGATGAACAATGTTAAATCCACCATAATTCTAAATGAGAGTACCCAAACAAGGATTTAATAGTTTAAGTATTCTGTTAGATTAATTTGAATTTCTGAGTGTACTTAGGTAATCAAGCCTTCCAACATATTCTCTGAAATGATTTCCTACAGTCTTCATTATTGTGGAGGATTGTAATTTGAAGATGTTTATACTTCTTGTTTCTTCTGCCTCTTAACTGCTCTACCAAGTACATTCTGATACCATCGTTCCTTCTCTGCTCATTCCCATGTGATTTGCCTTAGCAGCTGTATTTTAGGTGGGCAGAGATATGAATAAGGTCCAGCAATTTTGGTGGCCTCAAAACTCTTGTCTTAATGCTCCAAGTTTCTCTGGAGCTGATGTTACTTTACCAGAATGCTGTTAGTTTGCCACTGCAACAACTGAGCGGGGGTGTAAATGCTTTGGCTGTACCAAAAAGTTACTTTCATGTATTTTCTTTCTCTTCAGATGCTGTTATCTAATGGATAGAACCTTGGATTGGCTGTTTAACAGAGATGCTGCCATTTATGTGGTCGTAGTTTCCAGTTGAGGTTGACTGAGGCACAAAGGCTAATGAGAGAGATTGGTTTTTTTGTGTGCTTCTGGATGACCGTGCCCAAGGTAATGATCTGTAGTTTTCTAGGGTTTTAGCCAATTGTTTGGCTGTGATTCAAGGACTTCAGCTATGTGTTTTGGAAACACAGTTCTGTAGCAAGCATGTGGTAAAAACAATCTGTTTTCCAGTGCTGGTGCAAGGAAAGAAAACAAGTGACAGCAGTTTATTTTACCTGACATATTTACATGTAAGTTCTACCTTGCTAGTTTGTATATAGGACTATTCACAGAGGCATCTTTTTGGCTTGTTTTTAAAAATCAACATGTTTTCCCAAAGAATAGGATTGTTTTGTTTATTTGTGCCCTGGAGCGCTTGTATATGCTTATGAAGGACCAACGTACACGTTCTATTTCCTGACAGCCAAGGAAAGTTATCCCCAAAGAGGCAAACAGCTGAGTTAAAGATTGTAGCTGACATGGAAGAGTCGCTGATGCGACAGTACTGTGGCTGTTAATGACAGGTTTACTGCTGTTCTTGCTGCCCTGAAGGATTTTTTTTGCTGAAGGTAGGAATATAGCACAGGCAGTGAGAATTAGATGGCTGCTGGTTCAGATTGCTGGCTTTGCTTGTAATACTGCTTGGCATGGCTTGTAAGGAGATCTTTTGTAAAATCTGAAGTTGTCACTGTCAGCTCAGCTGCAGGCAAACTCCATTGTCTCTGATTGCAGATCTTTATTGGTATATGAAGAGCATAGATTTGCATTATGAGGTGGATGGGAGCATGTGGGGCTTGGGGCAGGTGGAGAGAACTTCACTGTGCCAGAAGCAAGGAATTATTATCCAGGCTTAATAATTTGAAATGTCAGATAAATGTTCACTGCGTGATATTGTTCTCTAGAAAGAAAAAGGATTTGATTGAGACATTTTTGAGCCACCAGAGGTATATTCAAAGTGCCTTTAAAATGTTGGCTCGGATGCTTGTCTTCTCCAGAATCTGAAATGTATGTCTCTGTGTGTGTGGAGGAGGGGCACTGGTTTGACTCACAGAAGTAAGTGTTTATCTGTAAGCACTGCTTTTTTGGGGCCTATAATTTTTGAAAATTAATCCTTGAGGGACCGCCAATGACCTATTTTTTCAAAAACCTTGAGTAGGAGCTTTAAATGAGTTGCAAAAAGAAGGAAGCCTTTTGATGATGAAAGACGTTTGTCAACATACTATCAGTGTGTCAGGACATGTGCCTCGTCCGCTCACCCTGCTTTTTGTTGACTATCCTGCTGTTTCATATTGTGGAAAAAAGCCAGGCTGTGTCAAGGACTGAGAATAAACTTGGTACTTTCTCAATCCTTTCCCTTTGCATCTTGGGGAAAAAAGACATACGTATTTGTAAAAATGTATATGCACAGAAAAATGGAGAAGAAAACCTTAAAAAAAGAAAAATCCTACAAACCTTTAAGAGCTGATGTTAAGCTTTGGATAGCATTTTTTGTGGAAGAAAAGAGTTTATTCTTGGTTATTCCTTTAGCCACTTTTTATTGAGCATGGTAAGAGGTGTCAAGAGGAAGCCTGAGCTGAGAGATGTTGAGCAATGGAAGGGAAGAATGTGTATAAAACTTATTTTATATTATATTTCTGTCAAGTTAAAACACCTTCAACGCTGAATGTGACTCATAAGTTTAGATGCTGTAACAGACCAAACAGCAAAGCTACACGTGGGAAAAAACTATACAAAATGACCTTTGCAAATAGAGTCACTTAAGCTCACAGGTTTTAGATTTTGTATACATAGTTATCCAAGTGTGTCAGCATGGGCTGCATGTTCACGAGCCCTCTTCATTCTCTTTTTTCCCGTGTTCTGCTGGTAGTGTCACCCTGACACAGCCTCTAGTCCTGGAGCGATCTCTAGTCCTGCAGCATGGCACTGATGCTTCCATCAAAACGGGCCTGACCCTTTAATTTCATAGACTGGAACCAGTTCGTGCTGGCAGAATTTCTCCCCACTCATGTTAGACCCTGGGCTTCTCTGAACTGTGGCATCCAGGTTTGTTACACACTAGTGTTTACTCCATAGTTCTCCTTCTTTTTCCCTGTAAAACTGCAGGTTGCCTTTGTGTTGAAGGAGACTGACTGCACACACGTACATTTTCCGCTTGGCACATAAGTACTATTTTGTTGGTGTAGATCACTCCCTTAGCCCTATTTCTCATTCCCTGCTGTTTCTCAAAATGGCCACGAGCCACACATTCAGAGGTGTTATGGACTGAAAAACTATTGTTACCAGGATGTGAAAATCTATTTATAAAAGAATTAAAGGGAGCTGGGTGCCCAAAACATTTGAATTTCAATTGGAAATATTCAGCCTTGTTAGCTGAACGTATTATTTTGCCAGCTTTCTTTTAGATGACATCATAATAAAAGAACTCAACCTGTTTTCAAATGGCTGCATGTTAATAGCTTCCAGCAGGTGCTCAAATCAAGGGAGTCTATGAAACTTCAGAATGCTCCCTCCCCATAAATAAAGCTTATTTTGTAAAAGTGCATGTGTTTTTAGTCTGGTTTATCAAATGTGTGAGACTATGATCTGTTTGTACTTCTGCTGTTTTGAGACTGGTATTTTGGAAGGATTCAAATTGCATCTGTCTTAAGTGGAAATTCCATATAAGCTTAGCTATGTTGATGTCAAGGCACCTCTAAAACATTTCATTTTAGGGTCCCCAAAGTGCAAAAACACTTGGCATAAAGCTTCCAAGTGAAAAACCCCAAACCCAACAAACCAAACCAAACAACAACCAAGCAACAAAAAAAAGCCCTAAACTCTTTGAAACATCTTTTTTCACCTGACCTGCAATTGCTCCAAGAAGCTGGCCCAGAAAACTACAGAACTGCGTTTCATCTGCAGTTACAGACTGTTCAATATTCTTTGTAGCTGACAGTAGGCAGGCAGTGAGGCGTAATTCTTTTTGTCCCTTTGGTTGTTTAGCACAGTAAGTAAATTTAGGTCAAACTCTAAATCATTTGATCACAGGCCTGGAGATGTAATACATTTTGTCTAGTAGCTGGGGGAAACAGTCATTTAACCAAGTAACTGTTTCATTTCTTTAAGTGACTAATTTGAAAGACAAGGCACAGTTCATAGGAAAACAATGGGTCCTACAATGGGATGTTCTCATCCTGACCTTTGTGCCCAGCTGCATACTGGTGGGGCCTGTGAACATGGAGATGTTTGCCAGATTGAATGCAGCAGCATCATACATATAATAGCGTTTAAGTTACATAATGCAGAGCATTGCATCATGTGTCTACTACAATTTGCCTCTCTCCTTTCCTGCCACAAATTTTCTGAAGGTATGAAGTAAAAGCATTTTAGTTAAAAGAAAAGCAAACAGCTTGCTTTACCTGTAATTTTAGAATAGTTGGGGCTTGTGTGTTTTTCTTTATCCTGAAGACCCAATTCAGCAGTTTATTGCGTATTGGCTATTACACTAGGAGCAGCTAAAACAGCAGGTGGATTTAATATGAAGGGACAACTATATGGATGAGCTGCTGTATAAGCAGATTATAAAATATGCAGTTTGGAGAGTGGAACTTATCCACCCTTAGTAAAGAAATCTTCAGTAGTTGTTATTTGATAAGTTCAGCCATCATCTCTTGAAGATAAATGTTGATATTGCTATTGTAGCTCTGACTAATTCCACATTGACCTCTCATCAGCATGCAGTCATGGTTTTGACTCTTGGGAAAGGTTTAGTTCATAATAGAAATCTATTTTGCTGGTCTACTTTAATAATTAAACCCCCCTGTTCTTATCGTTAAGCACTGTCAATTGAGCATTTGTAATTATGCAATATTCTTGTTCTTCTCCAATGATACAGTTGCTTTCTGTTTGGTAATGACCCAGGAGAGAGAATCTACATTCATATCTAAACAGAAAACCACTGAGGAGCTGTATTGTTCAATGAGATATTTTTATATTCTCATTTAACTGAAAAAGGACTTTCTACTGCGATTTTAATTTAAATGTGAAAAATGAGGCTGTACAACTAGCTTTGCAAATTGTTCTAGCCATTTCTTCCAACAGAACAAGTATCCATTTTTGCTGTCTTACTACCACACCTTTTATCCTGGGCTCTCATTGATGTGCCTCCTTGAGGAAGGTCTTTATTGTACCTTCATCTGTGATGAAAGTTTGCAGCAATTACCTCTCATTCTCTTCTTTCTCTAGAGCACAATATGTGCATAATTTTTTCAAATACTTACTAGCTAATAAGCATATTTAAAATAATGAGTCCCAAGGACTGGAGAAAAATAAAATGTATACAGTTTAGCTTCTGAAAAGTCTTTGTTTTCAAACCCAAAATTTATTTCAGTGTTAACCATATTACTTTCTTTCATTGCACTTCCACTTCCCACAGGTTCTTTCCTCAATGCTGCTGCTTTGAAAATCTTTTTTCTTCTTTTTATTTTCCAATTCACAGAGGTGTAGGGTTCTTGTGTGTTGTAGGTTAGGTTGTCTGCCATGATGCTTCTAGTAGCTCCTCCCTTCCAGTGGTAACTGCTGAAGTCCCTCTACTGTGTTTGTCACTATCTGTTTTTTACTTACTCCTCCAGTGATGCTACACTTACTAATGCTTTGCATTCCACTTTTGTTTCTCACCAAAATTATTTGGGTTCTGCCCATTTATGGTTCGAACACTAGCAAGAGTTTTCACTGATTTGGCATATCATTCAAGATTTCTCATGTTCAGGTAGATATACAGAGAAATGCTTTAAAATAGAATGTCTTCCTTCATCTCCCTCACTCCCCAACTAAAATTTGATCCACATGCAGCTCGTAGTGGAGAAAAGATCTCTAATTTGACCAAAATAACTAAATCAACTCATGCTGCCACACTTGAAACCTCATGTGGCTGAAGGAGTGAAGTGAGACTGGAGCACTGGAAAATTTTGTGTAGGCAAATGCAGACCTACGGTACTCTTACATTGAGCACATGTACTAAATTAGTTTAACGATTGGCATAATTTTATCCTCCTGCCTGGACAAATCCAAAAAGCTGAGCAAAATGTTATGTTCTCTACAAATGGCAGTTGGGCTAATGTCATTTTGTATCTGCTTTGCACCTCAGAAAATAAGAGGACATTTTTTATTTAGGCATCAAGACGGATTTCTTTCTTTCTAACGAAATGTTTAGAAATTAAGTGTCTGGCTTTGTTTGTGGCACACTTTGGGAATAGTTTTACACACAGACTTCTCTGGAGACTCCTCTCCCTTGGTTTTCCTATTATTAACATACAAATCACTACTGTTGTAAGTGAGAATGGAGCCAATTTTATGATCTCTCACCGGGGTCCTCCCAGTCTTCTCGCAGCTGGGGAAAACAAATGGTCCTTTTAGTGTACCCTGAAAGTCAATAGACTAGAACTAGTTTGGAGGGGCTGAGGGTGCAAGTTCCCAAACTGGGGGGCCCCAGCAGACAGTGCACATTTGCCTCCTTTCAGTGGCATTCCTGCCGTGGTGCTCAGCTGCTGGCAGTCTGGTACAAAGAAATTGGTTTTTGTTGGCTTGGTTTTTATAGATGCATGCTTTTCCTAAACACTTTAAAGCAAATTTCCTGAATACTTTAGTAATTTAATTGGCAAAAATAAGCTCCTTAAATGCCATGGCCACAGGAAATCAAAAAAGGATCAAAAGTGGGTTTTGATAACAAATGGGATGCTAATGCTGTCTTGCTTTGTAAGTGGCTATTGAATCAGACACATAGCAGTTCATCTGGAAGGGAGAAACTGTAGCTGAGTTGTAACCTCTGATAATCTAATGTAACCTCTGGTAATCTAACAGCAGAGAAAAAAGCTGATTAGGTTGGAGCTGTTAACCTCTTGCTGGTTTGAGGCAGAAATCCATTGGCTGCTGCTTTTTTGTCCTGCAGATGCAAGTTTAAAATTCAATAGGACATCACAGTTTTTCTGATATAGTAATTTATTAAGTTTCTGTGTACTAAATTGTAAGGATTAAAGAGAAAAGGAAAGAAATTTGCAAAGACCTACTGTCTGTGGCTATTATCGGACAGGAGTGAAGGAAAAGAGAAAAAGGAATTGCTTTGATTTCTGGTTTTGTTTAGTCTTTTCTCCCATCTTTCCCAGCAGAAGCTTCCTCACAGTGTGAGAATAAAGTAATGCTCTTATATCCTCAAAAAAGAAGGAGTGAGGAGAAAGATAGAGAGGTACTGAAGCAGCTTAACATCAAAGACCATGTTTAAAGCAAATGTATTTACTGTCAAGAGTTGAGATTGATTAGGCAAAAGTAAGTTTATTGCTTTACAAGCAAACAACGATAAGAACATGCATAATCTTTAAAATGGCATGATTTCCAGTGGAGGCAGATTTCCTCTGGGGTCTGCTAGTTATCAGACCTGGCCTTGAGGATTTTGCTAGCCGCAGGTTACATGAGAGCACACTGGGGCAGGACAGGCTTGTCTGAGTCAAACAGGTGTCACTTCACTTTGTGAAACATGGCAGCTCTATTTTGTGTCTGGCTGAGGGTATCAAAAATGTTCTGTCTCAGTTGTGTGGTTTTGTTTCTTTGGTGACTGGTTTTGAGGTGGTGCGTTTGGGTGGGTTTTTTTCATTTTCAAAGAGCTTTATTTTAATGTGTGTTGCTTTCTAACAATGAAAAAAAGTGGTAAGCTTACAAACCACGGAGTTTTGGGGCTCTTTAGCTTGCTTTAGATTTGAGTAACATAGATGTTAGATCCATACCACATACACAAAAGTATTTACATCATGTATTATATTAGCATGGATTTTTAGATGCCTTCTTGAGAGCTAAGACAAAAGACCTTTATCACATCACATATTTTAACACTGAAGTACATATGCATTAAGATATCCTTCTTCTTTATAAAGTCTGTATTTTCTCCAGGAAATTCATAAGAAATGGCAAGTTTTCAAGTACTGGGCTTTGCCTCTGCAGAAAAAACAAATAAAGGAAACCCCAATTCTAACTTATAATAATGTGATTTCAGGCTTTGCCCACCTATGGTAGATGAACAAAAAAGAAAAGAAATTTAAGGACAGGGTTCACTCTAGTCATTTCCTCATGGCTGACTACCTGGTTTGTTTTGTGATAAGACTAAGGACTCTCTGTAGACTAGAAACTGTCTCTACTAGTGGCAAAACCAAAAGAAACCCATTTGTGGCAGTCAAGACAGAGCCATAATATTCCAGATGGCTCACAGTACTTGAAGTAACTCTAATATGAAATAGATAGTGTGTTTCAAATGCTAGAATTGCCTTGTAGGTTTTTAGTTCTCTCCCTCTCTTTTTTTAACTTCAAGATATTTGACAAAGTCTATTGTTGAAGAAAAAGAAAGCATTGCAAAAAATGTGGCACTTCACACCAAAAGTTTGGCAGGCTGCAAAATAAACCAGATCTTATCTTTAAGCAGTGCTCTTGTGGTGAACTCATCACAGGAAGAATCCCCACAATTCTGATGTTTGTAAATGATACAGGTTTGTCTTAGTGTGTATATAGGATCTCTTACAGTATCATACTTAAACATTTTACAGAGGGAGCCTGACAGAAGTGCAGTATCTTAAGATATAAACTGCATTCTGCCGGATAGATGGTCTTCGTAAATATCAATCACAAATATAAACTTTCCCTTTAAAGTAATTATTCAACAGGACAAACATGATGCAGTTGAATGGGTGAGTACAATAGTAATAGTAAAGTCCCAAGCAGTGCTGGTATCAATGTATTTGCAAAGATATGTATAGATCCTAAGTTAGGAATTGGTAAGCAGAGAGAGTCCAGGAAGGCCAACAGGTTAATTTCATTGATTCTTCAATCTGCTTTTGAGATTCCAGGGACTTGCTTAGATCAATAGAGAAGATGTATTATTTAAAGTGAGCTATTGGAAAAAGGTATTAGAACTCTACAGCCAATCTCTCCTTGGTTTTCAACAAATCTTTGAAAATACTGGGTTGAATGTAATTGTAGCTAGCATAGAATCTATCAAAAATTAACTTACTGGATTTGAGTGAACATGTGTCTAAATCCTGGACAAAATACTTAGGTGACTCACTTAGCATGGTTTGGTTTCTTCTGTGCTGGTTATCTAAATTATATTAGACCCCATTATGATGATGAGACTTGGCTATCAGGCCACAACTACTTCCGGCTGGCTGTGTGAATACCATGATTTATTCACACAAAAAGTAGGAAAGATTATGGCCTTGTGAAAAGTAAAGAAATTCCCTGTGGGACCAGCATCAGTTGGAAACGACCTCAAGTGCAATTACAGTATCTCAAGGACACTGAAATCTATGTGAGCTTTTCAGCTCTATTCAGAGAAATAATTGCATGTTCTTAGTAACTGCTGAATAGTAGCTTGCTGCTTTCATTTTCTAGAGGCTCCTAAATTAGGAGTAGATCAGCACACAAGAGCTGTGGCCAGCATAGTTCTGGGGAGATTTGTACTTTGGGATTGCCCCCTCTTTGCTCTTTTTCTAGAACCTTGTGCCTTTGGAAAGCTTTGGAGCACTTTCATAAATGCATATGTGGTGTGACTATGTAGGTCAGACACTGCATGTGACCCTTCCTATTTTAACACCATGAAACTGAGGATGTAGGTTAGACTTCACAGTCCTTAGGATTTACAGTGATTGATTTTTGTTTTAGTTCATTAGGCTCTATCCCCATGTTTGGGTTTTGCCACCACGAGGTCATCTGGGAAGACGTGATACACAAGGGTCAAGATGAGGATCTCAGAAGCTCTCACAGCACCCTGAATTAGTTCTGGCTCTACAAGGGGCTAAATGCCGTGAACACTTTCTGATTTGCTGCTGACTGCCAGCCCTCTGCTCTTTCTTGCACTTGTGGTACTCTTTCCTCATTCATCTGTACCTATTCAAATTTGAAATCCTTTTCCTTAAACCTGCCCATCTTTCTTTTGCCATCTTCCCTTGCTGAATTCCTTTTTCTTTTAGTTTCCACTTCCTGTAATGACTTTTCTACTTTGTTCACCATCTTCTGACAAATTTCTAGTTACCTGTTTTACTTCATAGAATTTGGAAGCCTGCAACTCGCAGCCCCAAGGAACTGAATCAGTCACCTCTTCCCATCATTAAGTGCCCAACTAGCCTCTGAGCCACGGCTACCTTCATAAACAAAACCTCCTGAATTTTATGCATTGTATAGGATATCCCTTTGGACTAGTTGGGTCACCTGTCCTGGCTGTGCCACCTCCCAGTTTCCTGCCCACCCCCAGTCTGTTTTCCCATGCAGAGTGAAGAAAGAAAGGTGGCCTTGACATTCTGCAAGCACTCTTCAGCCATAGCCAAATCATTACTGTGTTATCAACCCTGTTTTAGTCGCAAATCTGAAGCACGGCACTATGTGCGCTGCTATGGTGAAAGTGCACTCCATCCCTGACAGACCCAGCACAAGAGCTCATGTCATACTGCATCTGTAGCATGTCCTGTGGTGTAAATGGACCCAAATGTTGCAAATGATCATCTGTTAACTTTGTGTCTTTCTGTATTCATGAGTGATCTTAATGTGGTGCTGAAATCTTTGTAAGAAACGAGAAGATGGTGCAGTGCTTCTTCGAGAGACCTGTAGTTTAGGTTGTGAAGCCCTGGAGGATAGCATCCCTTCAGGAAGTTTTGAACAGCTTTGTGAAGATGTTTTGGCCCTTGGCCAGGCTCTGATCCAAAGTAGCCCTCCTAAACCAAACACAATGGAGATAAGAGGCCTTTCAGCAACAGCATCATAGATCTGCTGAACGGCTTGCTTTGGGCTAAGTTATTTTCTGATGTGAAATACTATGACTATGAAAAGCCATGGCGCTTGCCATCAGTCCTTTTAGCCACTTAATCTTGTACTCTTAACTCATTTTGTTGCAAAGTACATTACCCTGGTTCTGTACCTAAATAATCATAAAGGGATCTATTATAGCTTGTAAAAACTATGCCAGTTTTTATTAAAAACTGCTGTCATGCTTTGTGAGAGTTTTCTTAATGAAGCAACCACACAGCTGTTGGGATACCATTTATATTGGTGTATGTTACCTAAGGGAGGAGGCCAGTCTTGTTTTTTGTTCTCAGCTTTGGTGTGGCAGGTGTCACTACAGTGTATTATATCCATCCTGACTGACCTGATTCAGTATTGGCCATCAGCCTGGCTCCTTAAGGTTGTGATCATGTTAATGTTTTGAAGGTAACAGGATTTGGGCAGAGTCATTATTTGCATGGGAAATGCCTTTGATGAAAAAAAAAACCAAATGAAAGTACTAAGGGAAGGTTGTCTGAATTGTCTGAATTGCTAGATAGTGTTTTTTCCTTGCTACTATTCAGTACTTCACCAGTGGTGTGGTTACGAGGTGGTTTCTAAGTTGGTATCTTTTAAATGTCAGACATTTTTAAACTAGTTGTAGTAATGTGATAGCATGGTGACATTTACCATCAGCAAGAAGCATTAGTCTGAGGATCCCAGCCTTCTCCAGCAGGCAAGAGGTGAACTTTGAAAACTTGCCTCTTCTGGGGGTGCCAGTGACACCACATATGCTGCTACTCTGGTTGCAACACTGATCTGTTATAAGTTAACATGAGCGAGCAGTATCTTTTGTAGCTATCAGTTTTCCTTTAGTCACATAAGCAAATTTAAACCCCAAATCCAGAGTTGACAAAATATTGAAAGTGAGAAGCAATGCCAGTAAATCCAACTGTCTTTCCACATGGCACAGTAGCTTCTTGGGCAGCTCTGTGAGAGCAGGTCTGTCTTGCCCTGCTGGGTTTGGAGGGGTGTGTGTGGGACTGAGAAATGATTTCTGCAGCTGAAAGTGAAAAAGCTGTCTGTGTTGTCAACTTTCAGAAATAAAACTGTGGCAGCACTGTAAAGAGAAATGTAAATAGAACTAATAACTCTGCAAGACCTGAGAGGAGGAAGTGCACCTCTAAGAGGCTGAAACTGAGCTATTTTGAGAGGTGCTTAATGGAAACTTACCAGTTTCAAAGATAACCGGCTTCCAAGAAAACCAAATGAATTTGAGCAATATGTAAGTACTCAGAATTCCTGGAAATAATGAAATAACAACCTATTATATTTTTGCTGTCCATCTAAATATCAAGGACCAGTTACTGACAAATAACCCCTGCATCTGTGCATATGATGTTGCAGATGCTCACTGATCTTTACAGTGCAGGATTTTGCACACCTGACTGAATGTAAAATATCTCGTAGTATAAAATGAGTTTTATTCAATATTTTGCTCGAGGAGGTATATGGATAGATATTGATGCCCATCAGAATTGAAAGGTGTTGGTATTTATAGGTTCTGATGCCTATTGGTAGGCATTGGTGCCTGTTGATCCCTATTGATATCAAAAGGTAATGATGCATATAGGTATCAATGCCTGTCATAGAATCATAGAATAATAGAATCATAGAATAGTTACGGTTGGAAAGGACCTTAAGATCATCAAGTTCCAACGCCCCTGCCATGGGCAGGGACACCTCACACTAAACCATGCCACCCGAGGCTCTGTCCAGCCTGGCCTTGAACACCGCCAGGGGTGGAGCATCCACAACTTCCCTGGGCAACCCATTCCAGTGCCTCACCACCCTTACAGTAAAGAATTTCTTTCTTATATCTAATCTAAATTTCCCGTTTAAGTTTGAACCCATTACCCCTTGTCCTATCACTACAGTCCGTAATGAGGAGTCCCTCCCCAGCATCCTTATAGGCCCCCTTCAGATACTGGAAGGCTGCTATGAGGTCTCCATGCAGCCTTCTCT
>JANHGB010060279.1:0-16196 GCA_026283785.1 Coracopsis vasa
TGGGGAAGAGAAGGCTGCGTGGAGACCTCATAGCAAACTTCCAGCATCTGAAGGGAGCCTACAAGGATGCTGGGGATGAACTCTTTATTAGTGACTGTAGTGATAGGACAAGGGGGAATGGGTTAAAACTTAAATAGGGGAAGTTGAGATTGGATCTATAAGGAAGCAGTTCTTTACTGTAAGGATGGTGAGGCACTGGAATGGGTTGCCCGGGGAAGTTGTGAATGCTCCATCGCTGGCGGTGTTCAAGGCCAGGTGGGACAGAGCCTTGGGTGGCGTGGTTTAGTGAGAGATGTCCCTGCCCATGGCAGGGGGGTTGGAACTAGATGATCTTGAGGTCCTTTCCAACTCCAACTATTCTATGATTCTATATTTACAATGGTATTTTTCTTTTTCTCCTTTCCCTGTGTTACTAAAATGAACAGATAAACAAAAAAACCCTGTAAGCATCCAGGTGTTTTAAAAATCTTAAGTTTTTTCACAATCTAAATCAAAAATACTCTAAAATATTGCCTGTGTTTGTTTTATTGCAACCTTTCAACAAGCAGGGGAATTGTGCAATCTAAAATATCTGTATAAATCTCTGGTTCTGCTGGCAGTCTAAAGCAGAGATGCTGGTCACAGGAAAGATAGAAGATAAAATTTTTCTATAATTTGGACAGGAATAAAATAAGATTTTATGCTGGTGGCTTGTAGGTCTGATCATAAATGACAGTTTCTGAAGAGGTAATGTAAGGGAAGGCAAGACCTTGTCATATATTGTAAATATCTTTCCAGGTTTACCCCAATGATTGTTAAGAAGTTCACTGAAAAGTGGAATGTGTGACAACATCAAACTCTTGGAAGGGGGGAGACTGCTTTCATGATAATGATTTACTCAAAATGGCAGTGGTTTATCATTGTAGAGGTCTTAGCTTATTTTTCCCTACATATTTGCCTTCAAAAAGAAAAGAAATAGAACCAGCAATGCCTTTAGCAAAGGGTGTAGTTCTTCTGCAACACTTCATCTGAAAGGGAGTTACTAAGAGGGAGAGAGAAAGGAAAGTGTAAGGGAAGGAAAAGGGGCAGACATTTGTCCACCATTCTTGAATGAGGCACAAGACACAATGGCTAAACATCCTGGGACTGTGATTTCAGTACTGAAAAAGGAAAATTATGTGCATTCCTGGCAAAGGGAACCGATATGCATCACTGCACTACTTTGCACATTATTGTTCCTAGTGTAGTCTTTGGGATAGGTAAGGAGAAACAGTGTACCCCCTATCAATTTTTTTATCAGCTAATTTTGAACAGGCAGGAATCAATGGGCAAGATTAGTGGATGCCTCTGGCACAACTGTTCTACATGCTCTATTCTTCCTTCTGTGGCTGTATTTCAGCATAGAGAGCCTTCAGCTAATCATAGAACTTCTGAGTTTTTCAGTGTGGTGTTTTTGCTTAACTTAGAGTAGGTAATGGAACACAATTTAGCGACATCAGGTGGTATTACTAGGTCAATGATGATTTTGGCATGGGTGGCCAGATAAGTGGACAGATACGCCTTCAGCCATTTCTTTTCTTTATGCTCAAGTATTCTATAACCAAAACCTTTTAAAAAAATCTTCTGAATGAGGATCTTAATTGCAATATTCAAAACATGGGCACATCATAGATAGGTATTTATGCACATTTCCAGTTTTGACTTTATTCCTTTTCTAGTAATTCCTAAAACTTTTTTCTTATTTTTAATTTTTTTTTTTTACTATAGCTGAACTGTATTTGATAATCTTCATCCCTGATAAACAGTAATATTGAAATCCAGTCTTGATTTGGTTGTTGTCTTGGGTATAGGGGAGCAAAGACTTTGAGAATACCTCTCCCTCTTTCTCTCCATCTCCTCAGCCTTTTGTATCAGTCTCTTGAGTTTTGGTGACTAGCTGTCTAATAATCTTTTGATGTTACTTGCACCCATCTACATCTCCACCTCTTTAGCAATGACAACTAACAAAACTTAAAATGCAGATAGCATTGTCTCTTCCTGGGAATGACCAAAATAAAAGTGTTGTTCTGTGTGTGGGAGTCAGGCAGGCTAAGACAACTTTAATTTTAAGGTTCAATTTTAAATTTTTAAGGTGTATAACCTGTCGAGAGGGCATGACTTGTGGTTTGTTTAAAATGCCATTGAGATGCTAGAATACAATAATACAGAATTATCAGCTGTAGAGATTGTGTAAGAATAGGTGCCCTTTAGACAGATTGTTATGTTGCTTATCTATGTGTGTGCTGATTTTTCCAAAGAATATTGGTATATAGCTGAGGAAAACCTTCCCTTTATAAAGATTCCTCTGATTATTCCCCCTCATATTCCCATTTACTTTATCTTTTTACAACTTGTTAGAAATGCAAGTAGTATTGCAGATAAACAGTCTTTCATTTGCTATTTGCATGAATGAATCAACTTTTCTTCATAGATAGCTAATGTTATAGGCTTCTCTATTAAGACAAGCCTATAACATATTAAAATATGACCTATTAAGAAAATAGGTAATATTTTGAAAAGTTAAATTGTTAATGGTTCAAATAGCATGAAAAGCAGAAGGAAAAATGGTAATGAAATCTTAATATGTTTCAATACTAGGAGAGAATAAAGCAAACTAAGCTTAAAGGCATAAAACTGCTGCACTCCATCATTAGAAAAACATGCATAGAAATGAAAAAAAATAATTTGAGAAGTCAAGAGGTAAAGAAAAAATATTTCTGTTGGGAGAATATTCTGTGAAATTCTAGTAATTAGAGCATTTGTGTTTGCATGATTTGTGCATATTTCTCTCTCTTTAAATACGTAGTAGTAGAGCAGCGGAAGTCCCCAAATTCGTGGCTTCTCCTGGAGAAGGTATTATGTGAAGAGATCACAAAATAGTAGGAAAAGCAGACCAGAAGCAGTGGAAAAGCTGTAAGTTCATCAGTCATTAAAGCAAGCTCTGTTGCCCTGTGGGTATAGTGCTTGTACACGGCTAGGTGCATGCTACACTTCTGAATCTGGCTGCTTGGACATGAGCAGCCACTGCTTTGACATGAGCAGCCACTGCTTTGACATGAGCAGCCACTGCTTCATGGAGGAGCTGGCTGGGGAAATTGCAAGAGGAGAAATAAGCTCAAATGGAGTTTCGTTTTAAAGGGAGTCACATTGTGAGAGCAGCATAATATGATTAAACATCTTACAAAAGCAGCAAAAGCACCCCCCTCAAAAAAAAACAAACAAGCAAAAAAAACTAACCAAAATAAACCATACACAAAAAAACCCAACCAAGTCCCCACCTCCCCAAAAATCAAACAAAAAAGCCAACAACCACCCTACAGTACTCAGTTTTGAAAGTGGTAAAAGCTTGCTAAAAGGAAGAAAAAGTAGGTAACTAAGAGTAGAGTCTTTGAGTGAGTTGGAGATTGGGGGATACTATCTGTGGTAGAGAAAGGCAGAAAATTAGAAGAGGCATCTGACATGGCTAAAGAGTCGGTGTTGGGGACGGCCTTGACTGTACCACGAGGCTCTAATTGCCCTGAGGAATTGTGTTTGTACCTGCAGGGGCAGCCCCTATGAGGGGGAAGCAAGTTTTAGGACAAAACCAGAAAGGCAACAAAACAAATACTAGGTGTTTTTTAAATACGTTATTAATAGTAGGCTTGCCAGGTGATGTGTAAGGCCAATAGGTGATCAAGTCATAAAAGCATATGACAGTGAAGCCATGGCATACTAAACTAAATGCATTCTTTTTATTCATGTATAGTTAATTCTGAGAGACATGGCCACATCTCACATGTTTTTCTTATTAGTGATATATGAGATTTGTCTTTTATGAAGTGTTGGTTGGGGAAGTTATGAAACAAAGTGATAAAATGAACTAGAATCAGTACATGTAACCTTATAGCCCAATAAATAAAGTATTTGCTGGTAACAAATTGACTTTTTTGTCCAAAAAAAGGCACAGTATTGACTCTGCATAGCCTAAGCACAAACACTTGACAGGCTTGCTTTGAGCTTCTTCTAGAGCTCTATTTTACCTTGTTTACCTGCCATACTGATTGTTTAACAGCAAGTACTATTACTTAGTTTTAGGTAATTTTGTATGATCCTAGCTTTGTATGATCATGTGCTGTAATGCTATTGTTAAAATAAGTTGTAATTTCTGTAGAGTGATAGTAATGATAACCCATTTTTCACAGAATAACTACTCGCATATGATGACAGAATAAAAATGCAGCTTAGAGGGGTATAGGTTTACACTGATAGCAGAAGTTTTGGAGATGCAGACACATGATGAAACTAGAGGTCTGGGGCTATGAGCAAATTATACTAGTCAATTACTGGCCACCAAAGGACTGCAACATTGAACACGGAAAACTAGTTTTAGAGCTAACAAAGGGACTAAAAAAGAAATGTTTAGCATATGTAAAACATGTCATATACATTAAATCCAGATATAAAATGGAACTGCAGACAAGTGAAAAAAAAAATAAAATCGAGGTACAACACATTTGAGTATATAAAGACAGGCCATGATGTATCATAAGATGAGGAAGACGTAACACTATCAACATCAGAAATCTCCTAGCTGTTACAAGGGAAAACCTGCTCAGTTCACTTAGCTTAATCTAAACTGGGATCAAAGCAATTCATGAAGTTATTGCTGAGTTGTATTAACTAGCTATTATTGATCTATTTGGGGTTAATATCTGCTGTACAACAGGTAAGGCAGGATACTAAGCATTTTTAAATGACAAATAAAAGCAAATCTCTACAACTAAACTTCCAAAATTTTAACCACACACACTCCTCCCACAGGACTGTGGGGTACAGGCTGGGTGTTAGGTGCTCATGGCCTCCCATGGTGAGACTGTGCTTTTTAGCATAGACAGAGGTTATAGTGCCAGCAGGATGAGTACTGTCATTTCTGCTTTAAGGTAGAGTGGAAATTATTGGCCTTTATTATACATTTTTGTTTCTTCTGTATTTCTCAGGTGAACTTTTAATTTATTTCCAAATTATTTGAAATTTCCTACATACTGTTTAATTTGGCTGATGTTTGTCTTCCTCCTTAATGCCATCAGAGGCTGATGGTTCTCAGCCATAGCATTTAATGTGGTAACTCCTAGGCAAGCACCCTCCTCTCAGCTTTGTGCATTTGATCTGCCTGACCATACTGTGTATACCCATTCTAATCCTACTCATGTCATTCGGTGCATTTGCTGAGGGTGTGTTGTGTGAGCATGCCCACACCAGTGAGGGATTCATGGTGCTGACAACTCACCGCGATAATACCCACATGTGTTCTTGAGGAGCATAAGGTTGGCAGTTAACAACAGAGAAAGGGGTAGATACAATGAAATCTGCTGCAAAGGAGCTTTCTAGTCTTACTCTTCAGAACAAGCAATACCTGGAGAGTTTGGAGATATTCTTGTGAAGATAATAATAAACTCTGTACAGATTGTTGCTAGTTTAAGTATCAACATTCTTGTGGCTTTGTGTGTAATGTGTGCTTCTTTATCCCATGTAGATTACACTGGGTATTTGATATGGCACCTCCACCATACCAGTGGGGGAGATATAATAGGTGTAATCTGGATGCATCACAGGACCAAAAGCTCTTGTAAAACACTTTGACCAAAGTATTAAAAAAAAAAAAAAAGTGAATAAAATTTATGAATTCCTGTCTATGATGTATATAACATCTCCCCTGGAACTAGTTCACTTCCGAAAGAGTGAACAGTAGAAGGAGTAATGCCAGTTTTCACACAGGGAGTCCCAGGAGAGACCAGTCAAGCGGGTAAACACACTGAGGAAATTAATAGAAAAAGTCACTATACTAAGCAGCCACAGATTGTCTATGAGTTTTGAGTGCTGATATGTAATTTCACTAAAAATGATGGTTTGAGAACTTTATAATAGTCTCATGTAAATAATGATTAGTATTTTTTCTCATGCTTTGTTTTTTGTCAAAATACAAGTGTGTGTTAAATACTTAAGTGCTATCCTCCAGTGGGAGAAGGTGCGGGGGGAAGAAAGGAAATCACTAGATCTTTCATACCGTATTGTGGCTAACACACATTACAATCATATCCAATCAAATCTTAAAAATAATTTGTGTACTTCAGCAAGTTAGGTCTATTCTAATTCACAGTTGGTGTGGAAGACCAGATGCTCTTGAAATGTTATTTGGAAGACAAAATTAAAAAGACCTAATGAGCATTTTCTTTGGGCTCTCTAGTGGCAGCCTTCAAGACCTACTGCTTGTATTAAACTGAGGACATGTAGGGACTTTGGTAGGTTTCAGGCCATTGTCACAGAGCATCCTCCAACTTATGAAAGCACTACCTATCTTCTGAGGAATATACAGATACAAAACATCTCTCACTCTTCCTATTTACTTCTCCCATCCTTGAGGAGTTGTTGCGTTGGCATAGATATGCATAAGTATGTGTACAGTGTCTTTTCTTTAACAGAGGCAATGAATCAATGAGAAGTACATTGCATGTACAACAACAGCTGTGCAGTTACTTGTTTGTGGAAAAATGAGTTCCATTGGTTTGGATTCTCCCTGCTCCCAGAAGGTTTTGTTTATTCACAGTTCAGTTGTGGAGCCCCTTCCAGCCTAGGAATTGCATGGTTGCCACTGTAAGAGGCTACAGGCTTTCTGACAGTTTGGCTAACTGCACAGGTCTTTGGACCTGTTAGACTTTTTTTTTTTTTCTGACTTGGCCTGCTCACAGATTTGTTTTAGCCTGATTAGCTGTAACAGCAACTGTGTAATGACCAGATAACTATTAACTACCTTGGTTTTGGTTTTGCTTAGTGTTGTGCTGTTGTGTGGAATAACAGCAATTGCTGTTGTATGTGTGTAATTAATGGACAATAATTATAAATTGCTATTCCCTGTAAAATGAGTCATGTATAGCTCATAGAATAGACTGCAGAGCAGAGGAATGGAGCTATGGTATGACAGCAGAAGCCTATAATGTACAGGTAAGGGTATAGCAAAGAGCAAGTATCCAACCTAAGCAACATATACCTTGGTAAATACATGGAATTGCAAAACAGTGCAGGGGGACAAACAGCAAGGTGGAGCACATTAGCAAACTTTTAAAGTGACACAAAACATGCTAAAGTGACAAAGAAGAAACCGTCAACATCGTACTCCAACTGTGGAACGACTTGCACTTGAAGACACTTTGAGTGTAACAAACTGATGGGAATTCAAGCAAACTGATAAGTAATTTGGATGCAACAAATTAGTAACAACAGTTGAGTTTTGCACTTAGAGTAGGATGTTGTTTTGTAGTGCAGAAGCAGATTTAACAAGCCCCAATTATTCTAGAACATTAGAGGTCTTTTGTTTTATTTTAGTTTTCTTTTTAGATGTCCTAGCAGCACAGAGCAGAAAGTTGGTACTGGGTATGAGGGACTGGATAGTAAAATCACATAAGGGAAGGAAAAAATTCTACTGTTTTTGGTTTGTTCGGGTTGTTTGTTTTTGTTTGTTTGTTATAGGGGTTTCCTGGGGGGGTGTTTTGGTTGTTTTTCTTCTTTCTTTTTTTTTTTTTCCCCAGTTTTGCTTGTGTAATAATTTCTGCCTTCTTGAAACATGAGTTAAACACCACTTGAGAAGTAGATTGTGCAGATTTTCACAGTACTATTGTTTTGTGATATATGGCTAGAGGGGGAAAAACTGTAGACACTTCATCTACTCTTAGCACAAAAAATAATGTAGTGAAATAAAACTAGTTTGAATAACAAAGGATTTAGTTTTCTATTTGAAAATGTTTGGATTTGTAATATTTGTAATCTATACTTACCTCAGCATAAATTTCTGTAGAGAATCTTATCACTTTCACAGAGTTGACCCCAAAGTTCACAGAATTCATGCAGTCAGCTATTTGAAATTACACAGATGAGTCAAATGCCTTCCTAACTGTACTGTAAAGGCTCTATGCACATAACCCCCATGTGTTGTGAAGAACAAAATAGAAGGATGGGAAATGAGAGCATGAGTTCCCTAGAATTTAGCAGAATTCCAAAAAGCCTGAAAATTGATGAACAATTCCACAGGAAATACTTAAAAAAGCATCTGCATCTAGATTACAGTTAATAGAATTTTAGAGATTTGAGCATTTTGTAAGACTTGGTCTATTTCTTTATCAAGGTATTACCTATTGAGTTGTAGAGCTGCTTGATGCAGATCAGTCCCACAATTCATACCTCAGCACTAGCTGGACAACTAGAGGACTAATTGTGTGAATTAATCATCGGGAAGTCATGATGGCAATACCTTTTTTCACTCAGATTATTGCATCAGAACCTGTCTTATCATCACTGTATTAGAGAGAGGCTGGAAAAACAAGAGGTTAGGAGGTTTTCTCTGTCTGAGGATCCTTAGGCATTTGCTCCAGCATCTTTGGTGATATGAAGAGTGAGATTGAGTGCACCCTGAGCAAGTTTGCTAACATGAAGCTGTGTGGTGCAGTTCACATGCTGGAGGGATCTTGACAGGCTTGAGAGGTGGGCCAGTGTGAACCTTGTGAAGTTCAAAAAGGACAAGTGTAAAGTCCTGCATGTGAGTCAAGACAATCCAAAGCACAAATACAGGCTGGGTAGAGAGTAGGTTGAGAAAATCACTGAAGGAGGATTTAGGGGTGTTGAGTAATGAGAAGCTCAACATGAGCTGTCAGTGTGTGCTTGCAGCCCAGAAAGCCAGCTATATGCTGGGCTGCATCAAAACGTGTGTGGCCAGCAAGCTGAGGGAATTGAGCTCCGAATTTCTTAGCATAGGTAAGACAGACCTGTTGGAGCAGGTCTAGAGGAGGGCCACAGAGATGATCACAGGGCTGGAGCACCTCCTCTGAAGACAGGCTAAGAGAGTTGGGCTTCTTCAGCCTGGAGAAGAGAAGGATCTGGGAACACTTATATCAGCCTGTCAATACTTATAAGGGGCATCTAAGAAAGCTGTAGAGGGACATTTTAGAAGGGTGTGTAGTGTTAGAACAAGGAGGAATGACTTTAAACTAAAATGGGGTAGGCTTAGACTAGATAATAGCAAGAAATTCTTTACTGTGAGAGTGGTTAAACACTGTAACAGAAGTTGTGGCTGCCCCATACCTGGAAGCGTGCAAGGCCAAAATTGAGAGTACTTTGAGCAACCTGGTCTAGTGGAAGGTGTCCCTGCCCATGGAACTAGATGATCTTTTAAGTTACTTTCAGCTTCAAATGTTCTATGATTTTCTGACTTAGTCACTCTCTAATCGCTGTTAGTACTTCCAGTGGAAATCAAAGGGCTTAGCTTTCTTTATACATGAGAACATGGATTTTTAACATTGGTATTAATCATGTCAACAAAGATTACAGAGAGAATAGATGATATAATAGAATAAATAAGGCAAGAAGGTTTTGGGATATACATCCTGACATAACTTTAGAATGTTAGAACAATACAGCTTTCAGTTCTGCTAACAACTGTTAACAAAATTAATCCTGTGTATTTCCAGCTCCCTATTTACTCAGGTTTACTTAGCTGTGTAGTGAGTCTAGGAGTCTAAAAGTATTAATGTTCTGGTGATCCTGCAATTTAATTACCATGAAGTGAGAAAAAAAAGCTTAATATTTGGCAGAAAGGAGCTGTTGTAGACTGACCGCAGCCCCCCATTCCACATCCCCATGTGCTGCTCAGAGGAAAGAAGGTAGAGAAGCAATATTGTGTCCTCATGTAAATGAGACAAAGAAAAAAATGCATGGTGCTAAAAAGTATGTTGTTATGCACCAGAGCTGAAATAATATATGATAAAGAATAATATATAAATACCTTGTTTACAAAGAAAATAAATGTATGTTTCCATTTGTGGATTTCCATGGAAACTACCTGGAAAATCATCATTACTATAATCAAACAGCTTTTTTAGAGGAAAAAAAACCCAAACAACCAAAAAAATAAAAAAAAACAACCAATCAAACTCAAACCAAATCATAGAATCATAGAATAGTTAGGGTTGGGAAGGACCTGAAGATCATCTAGTTCCAACCCCCCTGCCATGGGCAGGGACACCTCACACTAAACCACTAAAGCATGTCACACAAGGCTCTGTCCAACCTGGCCTTGAACGGTGCTCCTGTAATCCATAAAAAGTAAAAATAATTTTGAGGGATATATACAATTAAATAACCTGCTTCTGGGAACAGGTTTAAGTAGAATATCAACCAAGAAATTATGCAAAGAGCATACAGTGCTCAGATCAGATTGCAAACTACATTATTGCAATAGGACATGAACCAGTGAAATTACATTGATGAGAATGTAAGGAAAGCATCTGTATTGGGCTTCTGATATCATTAACAAGAGGAGCAACATCAGAATTCTCATTTTTCCTCTGTTTTATTCTTCTCGGAGTGCAGTTGGTTTCAGGGAGAAGTTTTGAAAGGAGTAATTGAAAATATAGTCATACATGTAATGAATGGAGGTAAGCAGCTCATTATTGTTTTAGAAGGTCATGAGTAGATATCTTTTGGATTTGGCTCTGTTTCTGTATGAACATGGGCTAGTGGGCTGTCCTTGCTCCCTTCTGCTCATGAGCACCTTCTATTTGCTTCAAGTAAAAATCTGCTGAAAACACTTATAAAAATAAAATCTAAACTAAAGCTGGTGGCTTTTTTTCCTGGAGCCAATTACAAAGTGTTCTCAGAAGCTGACACTGTAGGATACTAGCTGGATTAAACAAGAACCATCACTCTGTGGCTCAACTGACTTAACAGGAAAACTGACTGAGCCAAGACTAAGATTGGTCTGCTGGCTCAGGATAAGGAAAAAGAACATATTAGTATAGCTAAAAATCAAATGGTGCAGATATATATATTTTTTTTTTTTAATTATTACTATCAGAATATAAGCTCTGTAAATTCTTGTTAAGAAGTCCTAAAATTGTATTTTTGGTAGAAGGACTTCTGCAAGAGCATATCTGAATATGTGATTCTGTTTTGTATAGAGTAGAAGACAGCAGAAGTAGAAATTATTCTGGATCTCATTTATTTTTAACACAATTTTAGGGTAAGTTCACCTTGGCAACTTAACCTTTTACTCAGTTTGGCTTTCTTTCCTGCCATCAGTTAGCCTTTCTACTCTTGCAGTTTTTGAAGTTACATGAGAACAGAGATGAACAAAAGGCAGACTAGGACTAGCCTTTTGATAGATATGCGAAGGAATAATGAAACACCCTACCTTCTATCTTAAATCAGGAAGGAGCAAGTGTGGCCCTTTTGTTTTCAGTACAGTTTGTTTTTTTAATCCCACATTCCTTACCTACAAAGAGCAGAAAGGAAGAGCATGACCACACATTTCCTTGCAGAAGGCATTAGGCTCTTGGGGTAGGGCTAGCTCCGCTTGTGAATTGTACATAAAAATGGGACACATACTCTGCATCTACATTATTAGAGCTGCAGCTTGGTCTGAAGGGTGAAAAATAACACATTATTTGAGAATCTGCTGAATTATTCATTTTTTACAGTGTCTGGACAATGTCACTATGTTACTGTCATAACTGACATTACATTGGAAAGAACTTGTTTCCTTTTTCAGAATATTAAACTACTATGCACCATTTCAACACATAACAAGGATCAGTACATTCCTGTTAATAACATTAAGTTAGGATTCAGAAGGCTTAGGTTTTGTTGCTGACTGCAGGTGCTTTTACAGAATACAGTTCAATGTTCTGGTTTCTGGGGTGCTAGTAAATATAAATAATGATTTATTACTATAATTCTGTCTCCATGGATTGAAACCTAGTTGCTTGCTCAGTCATTACTTTTCTTGTTCCACTGGTGTATGCTCAAAGCGTGCCTGCACAAGTCTTCGTACCAATTCCTTAAAGTATCCTTAAGTGACTCTAAAACCCCTATGTAGCGCAGTATGTTCTTGGAAACAAAAAATGTAAATTTTTTAGGGCTCCTGAACTCATTGCAATAGCAAACTTTTGAATGGTTCCAGTGACTCTCCTATTTCAGGATGCTCCCACTTATAATTTTTCATGTATTGGGAGGATGGAGAAGAGCAAGGAAAGCACCCTGAACTAATAGACTCATTAGCAGTGCCTAGATATGGACAGAAGGGCTATGACAGGAGTGATTATTAGGGCATTGAGTTTTAATAACAACAATGCTTTCTCAGTGGAAGAGATACAAATAATGGCAGTATTTTGCAACTTCTTGTTTATCAGTAGAGTGAGTGTTGCTGGTATAGAACTGCTAGAGGATACAGAACTACAGTACTTCCAAAGGCCATAGGTGAGCTCTCCACTAACTCAATGCATGCAAAAATGTCACTGTAAAGCAAAAGGTATATTTCTCCTCTTCTGACCTCTGTGATATCAACTCTTAATCCAGCTCACATATATCACCCAAGGCAGCATACCGTGTTAATCACCCTTTAAATGTAATGGGGAATATCTGTGCTTATTGAAGCTTTTCAATGTTCAATATTTAGATGTGGTGGGTTGACTTTGGCTGGACTCCAGGTGCTCACCAAGCCTTTCCCTGTGCAACTGCACCGGCAGAGAAAAATTTGACAAAAGGTACATGGGTCAAGATACGGGGTTAAATACAGAAAGTTATGTGTTAGCAGAGATCAAGGAAAGCTATGCTATCACTGAAATACTTAGAATATGAAGTCTCTTACTTCATCTTTCATTCACCTTCCTAGTAAGTGATTCTTGACCTTGATCTTTAGGTTTTACTAACAGTTACACACTTCTTAGTGCAGCCACATTCCAAAAGTTTTCTTCACTCTTAGCAAGCACTCATGAAAAGTTACTTTATTTGATAAAATACCTGTGACAGCTGGGAAGAAAATCCTCACTGCAACTGCAGATGTGGAACTCAATGCACTTCCATAATACAGTACCTAATCTATTTGGTGCGTGGAGCTTTCAGGATAGCATTTACGAGTCCTTTAGTCACTTGAAACTTCATTAACTGTTTGTATCTTAAAACTGATTACTATGCTGGATTGCTTTTTGTTTGGTTGGGCTTTATTTGTTTGGTTTTCTTTCTTTTTTTTTTTCTTTTTGATTTGGTTTTGTTTTGGCTGGATTTTTTGGGGGGAGTGGGGTGGGGTTTTAGGTGTTTTTTGTTTGTTTTTCTCTGAATATACTGTCCTTCCACCACTCAATGACAAAGCTGGGGTATGTAGCTTCTTTTATACTTAATGAACATGTTATTGATTTCTTGTTCTTGCCTTCCTTCTGGCTTTACAAGACAATCAAATATTGACATGATTTTTCTCTTACTATGATCACATAACTTACTCCTCTGGTACAACATTTCCATTATGCTGAATTGCTGCCTTTAATAATGTGTTCTTGTTTCTTGTGTGCTAGCAGGGATGTTACACTGGGTAGTGCAATGACAATGCTTCCTTGCAAAATTATACCATTAAGCTTTGTGGCTCTCATGATTTTTTAAAAATGTAACAGGGGGATTGTTTATGAGGCTAAACTATGGATTTGTGTATTTAATCTAGGAATAAATGAATATTGCATAATGAAGTCAAAAACTATTGCTGTTGCTTACATGATCTGAATTAGATTTTGCATAATTCTTTTGCCCATAGCTAACCTATTTACATATGATGTAATTTCTAGTGTGTTGAATTTTTTTGTCAATTTCCATATCGCATTGCACAGTGCTGCAACACAAGCCTGCAGATTCAGTGATGAATTGAAAGAATTTGGTGTTGGTAGCATTAGCATAATTTAGGAACTGTTCAACAGAGAGAGATAATGTTCTGTAAGATATAGGATAAAGAGTTAACTTGATTTTGTGCTATAGAGTGAATATGATACATAAAATGGCATTGAAAATGCTGCTTGTCAGTACATGTTGGGTCATTGTGAATAAAGCATATGGCCACTGCTAACTTGGGAGAAAACAAAACCAAACAAAACCCCGCTCAACAACCCCTACCCCAAACCCACAACCAAAACCCCCAAAATACCTAACCCCACCAAGAAAACAAACTGAAGGCCTTCTTATACATACAAATTTAGCATCAATTTGCAATTTCCTACAGTGCATTTTATTTAAATGTATTTTCTGTGTGGCTTCTTTTGTATTTTGTAAGCTTTTAGTTCATGAACTTTTTAGAAAATGGGTGTCTTATCATCTTTAGGTTGTCTGCTTTTTCAGTGACTCTCCTGGCAAGCTCATGCTTTATGTTTTGTGCCTCATCTCTATTAGACTGACACTTGTGTTCTGCAGCTCATTTTAAAGTTCAGGTGTTGTAGTCATCTGGACTGGCATTTGCAGGACACGGCCATAGCACTGAAATCTTCTTTTGAGATTGGAGATGATGCATGTTTGGTTTGAGATTTGGCACTGCCGGTCTGTTTAGGCATCTAGTGATGGAATTTTGCAGAAGTAGGGAACAGTTTGACTATCTAAAGCAAATGTTCAAGCCAAAGAGATACTTTAACCACCTGTCACTTGCTCTTCCCTTGAGATTATGTGAAACAAAACAGGTGGGCCTTTCATATTTATCTTAATCACTTAGTGTGACCACTCACCAAGAATTTCCTATTTTTGAACTCAGCTCTAGAGTTGTGACGATTCTGTCAGAACATAGCTCTTAACATTCATGAAGTTTTATAGCAGGAATGTTGGACAAAAAAGACTGAATGTGATTTAAATTTGTAGGAAGCTTAAGGAGATTGAAATGCTGCATTTGTATCCATACACTCAGCTGCGCTTGTCAGTACTAATCATACTAAAAAGAAGTATCTGGGGGGTGAGCAAAGCTGAATTTGTGTTGCATGACTCAAATTGATCAAAAATGAAATATAGCTACTCTTAGCTTCATGAGCAACTAGGAAAAGAGGAAGAGGTTCATAAAAATGCAGTGATTTGAAAAGCGCTTATGAGCAGACTAATATTTATAGGGAACAAGTCACTTTGAAAGATAATTTTAATATGCTTATTGGATTTTTTTCCTGGATGGGTTGAGGCTTTTCTATATGTAAAAGAGAGAAGATGCTAAGCAAATAAAATGTCTGTTCTGCAGTTTGGGATAATTTCTTTGATGTTATATTTTGCTGATTAACAAGTCTCTATTCCACTTTATTTCCCTGTTCTACTTTCTCAACTTTCATAAATGTGAAAGCCCAAATTATGCTCCTACTCATCTGAGTTCATAATCTTCTAATTGTTCATATTTTCTTCATGACAGATGTGGTCTTACAATTTCTAGACAAGTACTTTCCCATTTGAAATAAAGTAATCTTTCATGAAATTTGGACATGTAACAAAAAGGAAAAGGGAAAAAAAAAAGGAAAAAAATTTACTATGTACTTCCATTTCCCTTCCTGAACCATAATGGACTACTAAAACATATATTCTGACATATTTTATATGTCTCTTATAACATGAAATGGGTCAAAGTAATGCGATAATATTCTTGGAAATGATGCTTCTGGTCTTACAGCCAGCAAATGTATCTGTACAGTATGGTTCTGTGACATCAGCAACCACCTCCTTGATTCACTTGTGACTTCAAAGTGAAAAATCCGCTTGATTTTATTTCCTGCCAAGGCAGTGTGAAGAAATAAGAGGAAGAACACACAACTTTTTTTTTTTTTTTTCCTTTCAGATTATTTTTGAGGGCTATGAACCATTTATCATTCAAAGAAGTGGTAATAATGGACGTTGCCACAGCGTTTGGAATATTACAAATAGAATAGAAAAGAAAAATAGTACTGTTAGTGAGACATAATGCTGGTCATGCACCTGAAGTCATGTTCCTGTATTTACTGTCTTCATTAACGTAACATTATTTAAAGAAGAGATGTAACCCAGAACTGATTAAAAGGTGCAAAATTTGTATATTTAATGGCATGCAACTTAAATCAGTCTGTGCAATGCAAGTAAAGATCATAGAATCATAGAATAGTTAGGGTTGGAAAGGATCTTAAGATCATCTAGCTCCAACACCACTGCCATGGGCAGGGACACTTCACACTAAACCATGTCATCCACGGCTCTGTCCAACCTGGCCTTGAACACTGCCAGCAATGGAGCATTCACAACTTCCCCAGGCAACCCATTCCAGTGCCTCACCACCCTTACAGTAAAGAACTGCTTCCTTATATCCAATGTAAACTTCCCCTGTTTAAGTTTTATCCTGTTACCCCTTG
>JANHGB010060281.1:0-10077 GCA_026283785.1 Coracopsis vasa
CCCTGCTCATCACCCTGCCCGATATCGGTGAGGAGGCGGCGATAGAGGAAGAGAGTGACGGCCGGGAGACGGCCGACAGCCCGCAGCGCCCTGCGTGAGTGCGCTCCTGAAACCTGGGGGGTGGTGGTGACTCTGTATGCGCGCCCCCCTCCCCTGGGGTTTCACTCAGCCTTTTCTGCCTCTGCGTGTTCTGAGAGATACTGAGCATCTCCCTGTGCTGGAGTTTCCTTCCCTCAGGGGTATGCTGAAGGCAGGAAGGCGCACCTCCAAGAGCAAAGTGATGGATTGCACGGGAGTTGTTTTCGGTGCCTGGAAGAAGCAAAGAGCTGGAATGTGCTCAGTGTCGCGCTTGGAAGGCGAGCGGCTGTATGCTGGGGGAATGGAGCTCAGAGCCCGGTCCCGAGGGGCGCAGCGCCTCGGGTTTGCAGGAGGGGCCGGGCAGGGGGAGCGCAGCGGGTGCCGAGCTTCTGTAGGACCGATAAAGGTACCTCAAACAAGTGTAGGAGTTGTAGCAAAGCCTGATCCGAGGCTGTAGCTGTGCATCAAAGCAAATATTTCAGTCACTGCCTTGTGAAAATAACGGGTGTGAAACTTCGGATGCCTCTGTTTAATATTCAAGCTGCACCTTGGAAACGTTTAGGTTTTGATGAAGATAGAATAAGCGTGGTAAGTATGGGTGCTGTAGGATTCAGTTGATATTTTGCTAAAGCAAAGGTATAGTAAAGCAGAAAGTGGCTTCTTAAAGCAGAATAGCTTATTAAAGTGAGCTAATATTTGTATTATTGTATTGTGGACTGAAATAAGGTTACCTTACATGAGCATCTGGTTGTTGCCTCTAGAACTGAACAATGCTTGTCTTTGATATTGCTGATAATCATAAAAACATTAATTCTGCCAGGTGTTGATAGGAATGAATATATTTTGGGAAGTTAGGTTTTTAAATCGTCAGGACTGAAATCTCTTTATTAACACTGTTAAACTCTCAAATGGATTTTATAATCTCTACTTTTAATTTGTTCCATGTAGCATAATATTTACATGATATGGCATGAAAGTCAGTCTCTTGCTCTTTCCTGTCAGGGAAACTATGCTTATTCCCCAGCATCCACAGTCATTCGAAGTTAGAAGGCAATGTAGAAGGTATGTTAGAAGGTATGTTAGAAGGCAAGCACCTATTTAGTCCTTTTAGAACCAGCTTATGAGTCTAGTGTCTGTGAATGTAGCTGATCTGTTTTTGAATGTGCTAATAGTGTTTGCTTCTGTAAGCTTTAGAAGCGACAGTGTCTTGAAAGTCACTGCCTGCTCTCTGTTGGAGGAAAAAAAAAAAATCTTTGATGCCTGCTTAAACCGACCTGCTGTTTTCAAGGGGTACTTTTCAGTTCTGTCTCGGAACCCTTCCTGATGTGGTAGACTGTTTTGTTGGTAGCTTTGGTTGTATATTAAATCCATGATCACTACTCCAGGGTTGCTTTCTGGACTGTAACTACTGGTCACAATGTCAACATCACATAAAGGTGCTTTTGATAGTTTTGTGAGTGTTTTTTCGAAGATAACTATTGACAATACATATTTGTAAATACATACTTTTATCTAAACATAAATTTATTTTAGCAAATAGTAAATCAATTGAAATATTATGATTGCTAGATAATTAAGCTATGTAACACTATGAAAATAATACAAGTAGGAACACAAACCCTCACTGATGTACTTCTTTTATTTCCCCCTATTCCCATCTATTGGTTTTATTTCAGAAGAAATTGTAAGCTCCTTCAGGCTTAAAAGGCTTAAACTTTCCTGCATTTGTGTGGAGAAGCCTTGCTGGAGTAGGGAGGTTAATCTGGTTTGAAGTGTATTGACAGAATTCTATTTAGAATGTGTTTGATGCTTTATATAAACAATACTAGAACCGAATCAGTGTCATTTGCCTATAATTTCCCACTAGTTGTTTGTTTTATTAGTACCAAAAATAAAGCCCAGTACAATGCTGTATGAGCTGGTATTCCTGTTGAAGTGCTGATGGCTTTTATTGTTTAAAAAAAAAAAATTAAATTCCCTCTTAGGACAAACTAACTGATTTTATTGGGATGAAGAATAAACTATATACAATAAAAATGGTTGTGTGCAGCAAAATGCTTATTTTGCCTTGCTATTAGAACACTTGTAATGGCTATCCCCTAATTATCCTTTAACTGTTATACTTTTGTATGCATGGTGGCATTTCAAATATTTTATTCATAGCACTTGAGCTTATTCTGATAAGGTATTGTCTGTCTCCAAAAAAAACAAAACCAAACCAGAAAGATGTAGAAGAAGGAATAAGATACATTACTTTGACAAGGAAAGTCTACACCTCCACATTAGCATTTTTTAATTAGATGGTTTCACTTAAGCTTTTAGAACAAGCATCTTAATTAAATATTGAAAACTTTAGTATTCGTTGCCTAGAGTTCAGATTTGAATTTGTTACAGGATATATTATGTTGTTGATAGTAACATGTAGGAGGCTTTTGCTTACCCAAAGTTCCTCTGTGACAAGTGTTATTGCTGTTTAAAATGTTTCAGAAGACATTATCAATAGCCAGTGTACTTTCATTCACAGCAATTTAACTAGGAGTAATTGGGTAAGAAATGAAAGGATCTGGTTTATATCTTACTATTTTCTTCTTTTTTTTCTTAGGAGCAGACAAGCAATTAAAATACACTGAATGTGCCAAGTAGTGAAAATGTGACACTGGTTTCTTCTTATCTTTCCCATGTATTCTCAATTTTCTGAGCTCTGCAACTACCGACAGCTGATCCTAGTACTAAGCTACAGCAGTACTGTATGGTTTCACATTTACAGTTTATTTACATAATGATTTCATATCTGTCCAATCAAATTGAAGGTGTGATAGTGAATAGATCTCTTCAAATGGATAAAAAAAATCCACATTTATTACTGCTTGAAAAAAACATACTCTGCTATATAAGATCATGGAATTCTTTGGGAGAATAGTAAGATAACTTATGCTACACGTACCAAAGTATGCTGGGGATGCCAAGATACATAGTTTCCTTTTCTAAGAAACATTATTATGGCAATCCTAAAATCTTGCAATAACTAAAGGAGATAACAGCCCTTAGCTGATCTAAAGGTACATCGGGATGAGGTTTAAGTTATATGGTTTAGGAGTGGGTAATAGTTTGTAGAAATTAATTGCACTGCCCCTCATTTTCAGGATAATTTTAACATGGAAAATGTGTTTGTGAACTTGGCATGAGATGTGTAGTTTTATCTGTGATGTAAAAATGTCACTGTCTTCTGCCAGCTTTTATTTCTTGGTAGCTCAAGTTTTGGCCTTCAAAATGATTAGCTTTGAAAATATGGGCATGAGTAACTTGATGAGCTGCAGAAGAGAGTGGAAACTCAGATTCTCTGTCTTCTGTTTTAACCACTTAAAGCAGTAGATCTCTTTCATGCTGTAAATGCATACTAACCTAGATAGAGCATTACAGTGTTACTTAGCTGCTCATTTCCATTGTTGTACTGATCTAAAAAAGTAAATGGAGTAATGTGGTCTATTTTTTTCATTGCAAATAAGTGTAAAAGAGCTTAGAGGAGAATTTTAATTTGACATGGTACTTTGGAAGTCAGTAAAAAATATGGGTTTATGTATGTTAAGATTAACCAAGTTCTATCTCACATTATCAACATGGCTACCATAGCCTGTACTTGTTACTCACCAAAATGTGCCCCAGCTACCTAAGCAGTGCAAAAGTAAAGCATAATGGGAACTTTTCTGCACCAAAACATGAATCCCCGTGGATTGTTTATTACAGGTTATTATGGCACATGACACAAAGAACCCAGCCTTTTTGTCTTGCTTTCTATTTTACAATGTATTTCTAGTGCCTTTCATGTTCTCTCCATTGGTTTCCTCTCATTTTTATGCTCTTCTTCTTCTTTCTCCTGCTTATTGCCTTTCATAACACTTTCTGAATGACTGATAGGTTTTACACCCTTACTCTTCCCTCTGCTGACTAGTTGTGCTGAACTACTAATAGTTTTTAAAATATGTCCTCCCTTAGCCTTATAGATTCCTCTGTATTGATTGGGTACTGTACTTTTATTTGCTATCCAAAATCATGATCTTATATCAACAACCACCAGAGATTTTAATGAATTTTGCTTTCTTTATTATCTTTCTATAACCTGACAATAAAGTGTACATCATCCTGTACTTTTCTGTTTTTTTTCTTCCTATGTTAAATGCCTTTCTCTGTTGACCTGTGTATGGACACAGAGCTTAAATGCTGCAGTGCATGTTTATTCAGTTCATAGGTGCTAACATGAGGTGAAAGCTCATTAGCCGCTGGTTGATGTAGTGGTGTTGTGTCCCAGAGGCTTCAGCCAGCAAGGAACAGAGGATTAGCGCGGTGACTCTATGGCTCTTCCTAATAATCAGAAATTGGCAGTGTGCGTGAGGGAATTCTTGTGGATGTGTAGCAAGAGATTATCTAATTAAACACTGCCCATCATCAGTGTGTAATCCCTCTGCTCTGGCTGATACACCTCTTTCAGTATATTTACATACTAAGCACTTGTGCTTTAAAATATGTGAAATATGTTCTTTAATGCTTTCTGGTGTGAAAGAAAAACATTGGAATAAGGATGTGTTGCTCTGGAAATTTATTGCAAGACTGTTTAGTACTTGAGATAAGCACTGGAAGGGATGTGTATACAGTACAGGCAGCATTCCAATTGTATCCTTATTTTGGTCGCAACGTGTATACAGTACAGGCAGAATTTCAATTGTATCCTTATTTTGGTTGCTTATGGCTACAGAGTTGGAGGGAGAGGCTTCTGCCGTGTAATATTTTGGCAGAGTATTGGAGCACTTGCTGATGTTTGATACTAAATGTCAATGGCAACCTGGCAGATGAAATAGAGTATCGAGCATTATCTGATGGCTTAAGTCAACATAAGCAAAAGTACAGTTCTGGTTGTTTAAAGAACAGCCTAGATGTGCTGATTATCTTTATAAACTCAGTGTCTTGACCTCACTGCAGAATTCTGTAAGATATTTAAAACTGGGACTGTTGAACAACTTCATTGTTTGAAATTAAAGTTGTTCATAGTGTAAGCAGGCAGATAGACAGTTCATGTTACTTTGTGGCTGGTGTAGTGACCTTTAAACATCAAGAAATCTGGAAATTTCAACAGAAAGGGTATTTTTTTATGAAAGGCAAAGCAAGCCTTAAATAGTTTGGCTTTTTGTTTTTGTTTGGTTTTTTTTTTTTGTTTGTTTGGGTTTTTTTTTAGGAAAGTGGTTGAGGTTGTGGGATAGATGAGAGGTTGTTTCTTTTTTTTCCCCAGTAGTGCCTTTCTTCCAATCCACCACCATGGATGTCATATTATAGCAAGTGTAGAGAAGAAGTTTCATGTCCTCAGATTACAGAAGCTTTGTAGACATGATGTGACATCTTGACATCTCCAGCCAGGGGTGTCTGTTGTCCCAGAGGAAGAAGAAAGTTACTTAGTATACCTCAGCATATACAGACTAAGGTCTCCCCACACTTGCATTGCTTCACTCTGTACTGTAGAGCTGTTGCTGTACAACATTTCAAAGACCTTTTTTATTTCTTTATTTTTTTTAATTCAGTGTTCAGAGAGGAGAAAGTTTTGTTTCTGTTATGAATTATTTATTATATGTCCAATTTTCGTCAGAGGTTAATGATCAGAATGAAAACCTGTTCTGATCTCTGATGTTACGCTGTTGAAAGAAATCTGTTATAAAAAGCTATTAACTGAATTTCCAAATGTACATCAGTAACAAGATTATACAGGGAAAGTCTTGTGGACCACTTCCAAGTGTTTTGTTAGGGTGCTACTCCCTCCCTGTGTGTTCTGACACTTGATCTTGCAGCAGTAAATGCCTCCTATCAGATCCAAAGAAATAAAACACCTTCTCTAAGACACTAATTAGCATTCTTTAATATTGCAGTTAATTAATGTGATAGTATTTTTCTTAAAGATAATTCTAATTTATATTAAAAAGTCAGATTTACTTCTGTAAATAGAAGAGGTACTTAACATGCATATCTTGCACTCAGAAATTGTTTGTGTTTCCTAGAACTGAGTATTATATTTCTGTTTACATTTTCACAGTGAACTACATTTAGAAATAGATTTAAAACCAAAATATATAATACTGAGCAAGCTTATGCCACCTTAAAAGCTTTATAATTTTGAAATGCATTCAAAATTTGCAGAAGAATGAAATGACTAGATATGAATAAGCCTATCTTTAGAACAGTTTATTGTTGTTCTGCTTTGTAAAGAAAGGAGCAGAATTCAACACAGATCATGGTTGCAGAAGTGCTGCATCTATTTCAGGATTCAATATGAAAATGCCCAATAGTAAGCATTCCACTTCAGTGTATGTAGTACAAATATCCACCTAAAATGCTGTTTTGTATGTTACATGTTATTGTATTAAAAATAGTGTCCTGGTTTTCCCTTATTCCACTTTTTCTTTCTTTCATTTATTCTTTTTTTTTTTTTTTTTTTTTTTTTTTGCTTTCCATTATGAAATTGTTCCCAAAAACAAAGATCAAATCATAGTCTTCCTGGGGACCATTTGCCTACCTTGGGGACCATTTGCCTACCTTGACCATAGTCATTGCAATGTTACCATGAGATAAGGAGGATGTCTATTGATCAGCTGTGTTGCACTGGTGAGCAACGATATTTGTTTGGCAAAGTCTTTCAAGACTACCTCCCCTCTGGAGCTGAAGGAAGTGTGTTCCAAAGCTGTCTTCCTTTTGAACCAAATGTGGCTTTTATGTATGTTTAGGAAGATGTTTAGCTACAAAATAAGAAAATTTACATTGTAGCAAATTATGTTAATTTAGACAGATTGGAGATTGTCACCTCGCTAGTAACACTCAGTAACAGTTCAACCGTATGAGTGCTCCTAGGTAGTCTAATCATCAAAGCATCAGTAAGCTGTATATAGCTTCAGAGATATTAAGTGCCATTTCTGAAAAAGGACCTAATCAGGTGGTGTGATTAAGTAATAACAATAGAAAAACTCTGGTAAAGATTCATATTTTCAAGCTTCAGGTAAAGTCAGTACTTCATAGACCAATGACCAAGGTGACTGAAAGCACTGAAATGGTTTTGACAATGCTTATTGATAGATAAAAAAGAAAAGTGAAAATAATCTCTGGGGCTAGAGTGACACATCAAGAAAGGCATGTGCTCTCACTTTTTTTGGTGTATCTTTGCTAGCTGTCAAGCCTCTGGTATGTTCAGTAATAATAATGATAAAGATTTTTTCCTAGAAGCTTAGAAAGCAAATGTTTGCTATACCACCTTCCAAGGCAGATTTTCTTTTTCTTCCCCTCATTGAACCATGTCATTTCTAAGCAAACAGGCCAAACAGATATTACAGCTGTCTTAAAATAATTTTGTGCAGAAGGCAGTCGAAAGATCTATTGAATTTCTCATGATTCTGCTTCATTTGCTGTGCATCTACTGGGGTTACCTCAGCTAAACTATTCCAGGGATGACTTTTCAAGATATGCCACAGCTGACTTTGAGAAAGCTGAGGAATAGGTATTGTAAGCAGGAACAGGCATTGTCGTCATCTGCCTTGATTTCCTTTGTATTGCTGCAATAAGTAATTAAAGGCTGAGCCAAACTGACTGCTTTAAACAGCTGTAAAAGTCACTGGATCTGTCTCATCGGAGGGCCACACTGCTGAAGGAAGAATTCAGTGCTGTTGTATTAATCACATCTAAGTATGCTTTGCTCTGAGCGCTGTTGTTAAAGCAGTGCCCTCAGATACACCTCCTCTGGGGTCTGGCAGTGATGTTCAATACTGTCTCTCATACTTGGCAGTTTGTGTTCATTTAAGTTATTACAAGAGGGTAAAAGTGCTCTTACCTTCTTCAAGACCTCCTATGTCTGTTTAAAAAGTCTGTTTTGTCAAGCAATACACAGAGCGTGTGCCATGGTTGACTGCAACCAAGTTGGACCTGACCTAGAGGGAAAAGGATGTGTGTATTTCCTATGAACTTTGTACTTTCTGTGGTATAAATAAATATTCAACTACAATGTGGCATTGTGCATGGAATATTTATTGTTGATACAGAAAGCAGTCGTGTCATGTCTGTTTCTTCCTTGCTCCACAGATGGAGGTGGGGCACATGGGGAAAGGTTCTTTTGTGCAGTGGTGATAACTGTCATTTGTAGTGAAGTTTGTACATTCTGGTCTGTGAACAAGATAGTGACAAGGAATGGCCTATTTACATCCATGAAAATACTCTCGAGAGGTGTGTTGGGAGTAACCTTTACAGAGGAGTATCAAGCAGGCTGGGATTGTAGAGTAACAACTTCTGTTCATTGTATCAGTTCAAAGAAGAATGAGAGAGAGGCTGCGATGGTAGTTGCCCTGAACCAGTGTAAGAACGGATGGTGTGATTTCAAAACCAATTTCTTCCCACAAATGTGTACATTTATGCTAGAGAGATCTTATATTTTATTGGTTTTGTAATTACATTTCAAATTAGGTGTGAAAATAATCTGCTCCTGATGATGTGATATGTCCTGTCTCCCTTCGGAACTCTGACCATGCAAACCACGTTCAAGTTCTTTGTCTTTAAAACCCCACTCAAGGCGATGATCAGTCAGGTCTCCTGTTCCATATCCTCACCCTTTTTTTTTTTTCCCTTTTTCAGTTAATCTCAGAACATTTCTCCTTCCATATCCATGATTTCTCTTGACTTTGTGTTCTCCTAAGCCTGGAAATTCTCTCTTTAATTGCTTCTATGCCTGCATGTCAAGCCCTACATGTGTGATGGGATATGTTTTTCCTGAGCTTTTCCTGACTTGTAAATGGAAAAGGAAACCTGAAGCTCTGATACTTTTTTTATTTAAGCATTTTGTCCATACAGACTCACTTTTCCTTTTTGTTTAGTCTACTTTTTCTTGGATCTGATGCCCTCCTCTTCTTCTTAATGTAGAACAAAAGACTGTTACCTCTGTACAGCATTCTGAGGTTGATGGTATAAACAATTCTGTAGCATAGTTTGAACTTTGACTTTTAAATGCAACTGTGAAACCTCTATGCTCAGTTGGCTTATTATGTTTATCACTTTTTGATCTAAGCAAATAAGTGTTGCTTCAGGAAGGAGGGGGAAAAAAAGAATATTTTTTTTCAGTGAATATTTAAATATAACATGGGCCAAATTTTAGGCTTTTGCTGTCCAAATGGCTGTACTTCCCCCATGCCCTTTTGCAGTAAACAAATGCAAAGCAAAGATCTTAAAATTCAACTGAAGACACATTGCCGATTCATATGCTCAGGCCTTCTCCCTGTTTTGTGTTCTTGTTTTGCTCTATTTCAGTCTGTTTTCACATTATTCAAACTTATAAGCAGCCTTATATTTTCCTTTAGTTTGACACATTTTTTCATTTGACATGGTTGGTTTGAGGCTATTATTTTCTCTTTCAAAAGGAGTTATAATGCTTTGGAGCAGTCTGAAATAAGCAGCATGCTCAGCAGTTTGACTGAGGTTTATTCAGCCTACTAGAGCATTATTTTTGTGCATTAACTCCGTGCTGTGAATGTTGTTTTTAAAGGAAACAAATTATGTACAGTAGAACCAGTTTAAACACACTTATTGTTATATAATGTGCCTCTTTATTGATAAACTGTTACTGGAAATGGCTGTCCCACAAGCTTTTGGGATTTAGGGGAAGGACAGGGTTTCATTCTTCTTTTCACTTCCATTTGTCTGCATTGTGAATGTGCTTGGTCATAGAATCATAGAAGAGTTAGGGTTGGAAAAGACCTTAAGATCATCTAGTTCCAGCCCTCCTGCCATGGCCAGGGACACCACACTCTAAACCATGCCACCCAAGACTCTGTCAAACCTGGCCTTGAACACCGCCAGGGATGGAGCATTCACAACTTCCTTGGGCAGCCCATTCCAGTGCCTCACCACCCCAGCAGTAAAGAATTTCTTCCTTATATCCAATCTAAACTTCCCCTGTTTAAGTTTTAACCCGTTACCCCTTGTCCTATC
>JANHGB010060290.1:0-12171 GCA_026283785.1 Coracopsis vasa
ACCTCTTCAATAAAGACCTAGTTGCTCTGCCTTTCGTTTACCTATTTCTTTTATTCCAAAAATAGTTCCCTGATATTTACTTTCAGCTGTCATCTTCTTACAGAAACTGCTTTGTTGGCCATATGAGATGACATTCTGGCGACGTCTACAGCCAGCGCCCTACTGAGGGAATCCCTCAGTGGCACAGACTTTCATCAGGTTAAGAATTAAGAATCTAGTCAGAGGGTACTTCTGCCTCCAAGCAAATATTGACTGAGGAGTGCGATAAAGGTATCCATGTCTAATAAGAATTGATCAAATACTTCAGATAAAGATTTGTATAAAAGACTTACTTTATTTACTAAGCTCAGTAGCTCCAAGAATTAAAGAGACAACAAATCCAACAGCACAGCTGCTTGAATTACTCCAGTATTGGGATAATTAGCTACTCTGTGCGCTCTGAACGTAGGATTTGCTAAGTTTCTTCTAGGCATTGAGGTGGTCTAAATGGAGCTGTTAAATGTATGGTTTTAAATTAGCTGATTATTATGAATCTGTCCAGATACAAACAGATGTACTCATATAGACCCTTAAGTCCACCACTATGTTTACCAAACTGTGCTGATGATTGAGTCCCTCTCCCATAAGCGCTTCCTATAAGCAAGGTGTTCAGATTTTTTTTTTCTTGTTACACACAATAATCATCATGAACAGATTTACATAGGAGAGATTTTCATATTTATCAATGAGTGCTCCAAATATGCCTATCTAGGAATTAACAAAAAACCCAAACTCCCCAAAAAGTTTGCCATTATACTGACAATATATACCTAATAGCAACTGGAGACCTGCGGAAAGTAAATGTTGTAACTGAAGGAAGAAAACTGTGATGCTGGTGGGTGGCTATCAACAAGTCATTTGAATTTGTAGTTCTCTAGTAATTCAGATGATACATGAAGAGAATAGCATACTGATTAGCTGGGGAAATACAGAATCATGAGCAATTTAGTTTTTTGGGTTTTATAAGGACAGAACCAAGTAATCTCAATTGCCTTCTTGATGGAGCAGTCGAACAAGTAGGTGAATCAAGATGATTTCCAGAAAGATTTGAACACAGGAATACCTGGAAATGTAATTCAAATTGGCTCACAAAGGAAGGCAGTTTTGAGAATTGAAAATTGGCATGAAAATCATAAACAGAGTAATATCAAGATGAGATGTGGTATGTTTGCCAATATCCAGGACTAAAACACTTTTTTTTTTACTTATTTACTAATGGAAATACATTAATAAAAGTTTTGGATTCAAGCCAGGTGAGAACAAAAGGATTTAAAAGGCATTGGAAATGCAGAGAAAATAACATTACGAAAATAATCTCACAGCATTGGAGGCTAAGCAAAATATGAGAGAACATATTTCGATATGTATTTCAAGTGGAGAGAGAGATGAAAACCAGTCCTACTGAAATAGACTTCAGGGAACCAAATATTCATGCTAACTTGTCACTAAAAAGAATCCTGTAATTCAGAGACGTTTAACTACATCTTGGAAGAGAAACAGTGTATTCCTGCACATAAGACTTTGGTTTAAGAAAAAATGGAATTGAGTTTTCCTATAATAAAGGGAATCCATTGAAAATAGAAATATCTCATTAATCGGAGCTTGAAAGACTCAGAGAGGAAAGTTTAATATAAAATACAGATCTGTTCACATATGACTAGACTGACAGCATCTACAAATATTTTGAGATCCTAAAGTAAAATAGTTATTCAGTATAAGACTCTCATATTAATAGCCTGAAATTAAACATGGAAAAATTGAGGCTGAATATCAGGAAAGCTTCCTGGCAGTGAAACAAACTGGGCTCCCATGGGAAACAATGGAATCTACATAGCTTTAATCTTTTAAAACTAGACTAGACAATAACACTCAGCGTAGTTTGGGGAATATTTTTGCATTGGCAAATGATATGGCTGCATGACTTGATACTAGTTGGCCATTGCCATCTCCGGTTTCCATAATCCTGCAAAGAAATATATAAAACTCCCAGCTGCACATTCAAGAAAGTTATCTGTCTCTTTTTTCACTATTAGCAAAACTTGCAGCTGTTTCCCCAAAAAAAGACCTGTCTTTAAAAATAAAGTTTTGGTTATTCAAAATTCACAAAAAGTATTCAATACATAGGGCAGAGCCTAAGTTTGTATTTGTTGTGTGCTATAGCTTGCTCATGTATTAAGATAGAAAAGAAATATATGATTTTAGGTGAACTCGGTTAGCCTATGTCCTGCTGATTTGATGTACTAGCTTGTAAACTAACTATGCTGCCAAGTAATACTGTTATGTTTTGTGAATTTAAGTTGTTGTCATGGTGACTACAGTTGGTCTATAGGTGTCTTTTTCTCATTTCAAATCTAAAGAGATATTTTTAATAAAGGCAATGGGAAAATATTTTTAGTTTAAAGTTTAACCATCCTGTTAAATATTTCCTCTTAATAATATGCCAAAACTTTTTAAACCCTCTTGATACTCATTCCTTTCTGCACACATTGTTTTCTTTACAAACAGAACATTTTATGTTTAGTGCCAGTTACTGGTCTTGCTTAACTTCCATATAAACCCAACTGACGTCAGTGAGAATGCACAGGTGTAACTATCAACAGAGCAGCAACTCAGCTGTATGAATTAAGAAGTACGCTATGTACTAATATGCCATTAAACATTGTGATTATCCCAATTCAGAATGTTTTAACAAGTTGCAGTTTATTGACATTCCTTTGCAGATACTTACTTTACTGATTTAAGTCTTTTGAGTTAACTGCTAAGAAACAAACTTACTTTGTGTGTCTTAGAACAAAGTTGTTCTGCCTGCTATTTATGTCACAAGGAAACAAAAGTTAATATTCATTTGCTGGCTAATCTTTGTAACATGGAAACATTTTACTTTCCAAAATTAGGTGGTTGATTCAGGGTTAGTTATAAAAACCTCCTGTTTGTTTGAGAAACAAATCTGAATTGGCAAAATATTTGAAGCAGTGTTCAGCAACTATCATGCAATAGGATTACAGAGAAAACAAATCACATGACTGGAATATTTATTCCTTAAAATAAAAGTTACTTAATAAGAAAGAGCTTTTTATTCTGAAGACAATCAGGAGGCAGAGCGTTGTTGCAATACAGTAATTTTGTACCTTTTAAAACTGTTGTAATGAATTCTGACATACTAAGATAGTATTACTGATGGAAAAAGTAACAGAAAGTGCTAATAAATCCAAGGAAAACATGATACTTATTTGTGAAACAAGAGGTTTGATGGCACTGTAGTTAAGGACGCCTTGTGGCTTTTAGAGCTCTGTTTATATTTCCAACACACTATGCAAACTTTCTTCAGCTAAAAAAAAAAACATGCAGTAATGGAACCAGGGGGGAATAGGTTATATTGTGAACAACTGTTCTGTGATACAGCCATTACAGGGTTATGTCCCCTGAATGGCAAAGGAATGTGCAGTCTACCTTCTAGGTTTCTTTTGCTGTGTAAGGGACATGCACTTCTCTACAGAAGATAATGTACACGTAGACTGTCATTTAGGGGTGAAAGCGGAATTTAAATGGTAAAAGTCTACTACTTGCCCTAATTTCACTGTGAATTGGCATTATATTCAGAGATGTCAGCATAATTAAATACACAAGGGCAGTTAAATCACTGATGCAGAAGTGACAGAACATATCTACAGGGACCCATCCCTGACATCAATATTTAGTAGCCTTTACTATTAAAAATACGGTGTACCTATGTGAATTATTGGCTATAATGGTGTATCTGTTATACTAGAGCCAACCTTCGCACCACTTTTTTACACAGAATTGCTTTCTATCTCTTCTGCCAGACCTAACTTCATATTCCACTAAATGAGAGTAACAGTGACTGATACTCAGTGCAGTGACCATACTCTATTCTCCCCTGTCACTCACATGCTCCTTCCAGTTTCTCTAGGAAAAACCTTGTAGGGTAGTCACAGTTCAGCAACCTGAGCTGCAGAAAACAAAAGCACTCTCCACAACCCAGGTAAACAAAAGGGAATGGTGGTTTCCCGGCTCACCTGCCTAAACTGACTCACTCTTTGCTACTGCTGTATCCTGCTGTGACAGGGAGGGGAAGGGAACATGCAGCCAGGAGGACCTCAGAGTAGTGTAGGTGTAGCGTGAAACCTTGCTTTCAATAACACTGCAGGGTGTTATTCCAGTCTCAGTGGAACATAAAATAGGCTGTTTCTTACCAAAGCTATCCCTGTAACAGCATAGGCTGAGCACAGCATGACTTCTAGTTATGTCACAGATAAAAAGCTCAGCCAGCACTCTACCAGTTACCATGTGTGCATACAATGAAGGTCCTATGGCTGCTGGAACCAAATAATTGTTTTCTTTTGGAGAATTATGTACCTTTTAAATTCATATGCCAGTACAAATCAACACACGTAAAAGCCAGCAGGATGGGTTCTGGCTTATGGGCCACCCAGTTTGATACCTAATCGTCTTCATCTTTGCCCATTACAGTGACATTGGATATACCCTCATAAGTCTGTTTACTTCCAGCAACAGGTGTAAGTTACTGTGCTTTTTGCTTAGCTTTTCTTTACACAAGGGCTCAGAGAGAAGACTCCAACATGTTTAGATACGGTCAGAAGCCATATCTTGAAAAGAAATACAACTCTTTGAAAAGGCCTTTGCACAAGGTCATACCTAACGTCAGAATGAGAAAACACTGCATTAGCTGAGTAATCTTTGTGATCTCAGTAGAGGAAAACCTTGCCAGTGAATGTTTTCAATCCTGTTCTTGACATATTTCTTTTCAGTACCTATATTTATAGAAAGTTTGTTTAACTAAACATTAGAGCCTTGAGATGTACTCACATGCAGCACTGTCTCTGGGTATGCTGTCACTTAGACTACTTATTAAGCTACTTCTGTCTGGAAAAAAAAGGCAATGCTGAGAAATATAGTAGACTTACAAAGTTGTGGGAAAAGAGAAGTTGGCAAATAGCTAAACTATAAGGGAGAAAATCAATATTAACTGTGTTCAAAACACCAATTAAGCAGAGCAACAAGGACTGAACAGAAAGCTGATAAAAATCAATAAGATCAAGGGGACATTTTCAGCAAAAAAGTTAATATGAAATATGTAAGGAACAGCAGACGCAGCTGTATTACTGATTGTATTACTGAGTTTCCCATAAGAAGTTTATTTTAGTATATGCACTACCCTAACCAAGTGGCATGAAGAGAGGGTGTTTTGAAGTGTTAGTAAATCTGCAAGTAAATCTACTTCTTTATCCATTTTGTACCTTCTTCTTCTGCCCTGGGAAAATTTCAAAACTGCTGACAGGCCCAGCATGGAAAATCATTACTTAATACAGTTTCCCATGAAACTCTTTTCTTACCTGTGCATGCACTAATGATCAAACAGTTCTTGCCCACATTATTTCTTTGAAGAGGACTGCATAGCACTACAGGCAACCTGGTGATCTTACACGAGCTATTTGCAATCTTTCACCCTTCCACGAGCAAATATTAGTTTAAGCATAAAAACAACAAAGGGAGAAGAATGTTACTCTTCAGGAAATACTTTAAGATAGAAAATATCTACTTTTCACATTGCTTATTAGAATGTTGCTCATAAAGTAGTGAATGATAGCCCTTATATTATTTCTAAAAGTGTACCTGAGGACATGATCAATGCTTGCAGGGAAGAAAGACCTCAATAACAAACTGACCACTGAACATGAATATCCATGTTTAACGCAGGATAAGAAGCAAAGAATAGAGTTTCAGGCACTTTTTCAGGATATTCAATTTTTAGGTCACAGCCTTAACCCAGACAGATATGACTCGAGAGAGTGGACAGCTCACAGTCCATAACTTACTTTCACTAGTTTTTGAGTATTCCTTGAATGGGACCTAAGCAATCAGCAGCTTTAAATGAAATTATCATTCTACTAAAGTGCTATTGTGAATCCACAAAATTAATGTTTTGCCCTGCTTCTTCAGGGAATTCATATTGGAATCCTAAAACACTGTAGGCACACTCAAATTTGAACAATACACCAAATATAGTGAAGAACAGCCCAGGCTTCAAAAGCTTTGTGATTTCTCTTTAAAATAGGCAGTTTCATGGTAAAATAGACATCAGTCTATCAAACCCTTTTACAGACTGTGCTTTACGATTACTTTATTGGGAGAAAGGAAAATTAAATCCTTTTAACATGATCTAAACAAACTGTAGGCTGGTCACCAGTTCTGTGTCAGACAGAAATGAATTCCCAGATTCCAGGCTAAAAAGTCTTAAGCTCATATCCCTCTTCTATAATTAGAGTTTTTTTAAAAGGAATCTGAGTTCACTTTTTTCATCAGTCAGAAACTGTACGGAAGTAATTTTATGAATAATTTTATTCTACTTTCATATCAAGACAGCAACTAAATAATGAGCAGTTGTACTATGGCAGACATATTTTACAGAGATGAGAAGACTAACAGTCAAGAAAAATAGCAGAGAAAAGGTTACAAAAGGAATTTTCCCATGAGCTTTTTGCTCCCTACATGCTATAAACCTCCTCATCTGAGAAAACTCGGATGATCACATCATACCAAAAATTACCAAGCGAAGTGGGGGTAGGATAGTGAGTGACTTTGCCAAGCAATGACACTGTTTATGCACTCTTGTTCCCCTGATGATGGTACTGGGTTCTCGTAGTAAAATAGATTTTAGAAGTTTTCTTTGCAGTAACTAACAAGAGAGAGGAGAAAGAGCTTTATGAACTACTGCAGAGAGAAACATAACTAAAACAAATACTAAGAGCAGAATCAAGTATTTCACTGTATTTTTCTGATGCTTATACTCCCTGAGGATACATGATATTTTCATTGTTTAGTAGAAGTCTCTAGATAAATATAATGGTTTTCTGTTTTTCTTTAACAACGAATTTTGTAATACCATTTTTGGCATGATCAGAACAGATTTTGGAAATATTTGATAGTACTGCCCTATTTATATAAAAATTTTGGTTTTGATTTTGGTTTTGGTTTTTTTAATAAGAAAATATAAAAGGAGAGAAATTTGTTTCTCCACCAAATGTAACCACGTAACTATCACTTTACGAAAGCTGTGCATGTATAGCAGGACTTCAGGTATTTGTGCTGAAATTGTGCTGGCATCAAAACAAAGGGTTTTTTTCTTTACTTTTTTCACAAAATGTAAATAAAACCCAGGATTTGTGAGGGCTTTTGATTTGCTTTACTGAGCAGATTCTTACACAGCTTTTTATAGCAGTTGTAGCTTTAATCGTTTTGACAACCTTGAATTTTTGCCCTGAGCTTCAGGTCTGCAGGAACCAGGAATCTCATAGCAAAATTGCTAACAAAAGCACTCTGGAGAACAATGTGACTATCTTGGAAAGTCCCCTAGCATAGCTGCTTTGTAATTTCAAACCCAACCCAGTCAGCACAGAGGAGCTGTGAAGACAGGACAGAGTTGGACAGAATCCCCTGGGGACTGTGCTTAACAACCCTAGAAAGCTAAGACCCAGTCTATTAAAACTCAAATTTAGTAGAAAGTTATTACTAACAATTTGAGATAAAACTTCATGAAGGCAGTAAAAGGTACAATGCACACGACAAAATGACCTCTCTGCCACATTTCAAGTGCCAGGGAACTCAAAAGCAAAATCACCAGGATTTTTTTTTTTTTGAAGGATCACCTTCAAATGAGTTAAAAAAACGATCAGCCTGGAAAGTCAGCATAGGTTTGGAAAGTTTATAAATGAAGGAACCAGGTCTTCATAATCAAAGTGTTAGACAGCTTCCGTGCAACTATATTTTGCAATTTTCATTACTACTCCTATATATATTACTCCTTTCCAACCCTAACTATTCTATGATTCTGTGATTTGTATCTTTATTGTCTTTATTTCCCACTTGAATTGTATTACTGCCTGGAGGCCTGTCTGCATGTAAAAGTTCATACTTCTGAAATGCTCGCTGTCCCGCATCTCGTCCTGCAGCTACCTACTACAGCACGTGCAAAAAATACTGCCTTAGCACTGAACAGGGAAGAGCCATAGTATTTGGATCGTATTCGGGCTGAAGATGTGGCATAATTTTCTTAGCAGACTACAACTTCTCATTCAAGTAATGGCATTCACAGGATATAAATTTGCTTGAAGTATTTTTCATTTCCCTTTAAACATCATTTCCTCACAACCCGTTTCCCTGTGCTATTCCAGCTTATATTAACAGTTTGTTTCTGGGAATGCTTTCCAGCCTGTTAAATTTATATTGTGAAATATTTTGACTAGGAGACATAGTAGTCACCTCTAAAGCAGAAAAGAGAGTAGCCTGTATACACCTTAGATGAGGCAAGGTTTTCCTGTTCACTTCAGTCACCATTTATCAGAGCCAAAAATCACTGTACTTTGCACAATGTTTGATAAATATTGAAAAAGAAAAGCAACTTCATCGTATCTATGGAGTACTTAAAACTCACGGATAGGAAGCCATCCAGGAAAAGATAAACTTATAATACTTTAAGTATAATAAACTAATTTTTATACATTTCCTTATTCACTTACCACATCAAACAAAAAAACCACTTTACCCAAGGTCAGATACTGTCAAAGATTTCCATGTTGTGACTCCAGCTTAAATAACAAAAATGTTTTGAGATGTCCTTCCCCAAAAGGGCAATAAAAAGGGAGAGGCATTCAACAGAAAAAAAAACCTCTGAAAAGAAAGACTACGTATGTTCCTAACCAACTCAATATGCAACTGCAGAGTGAGAATACTTATTTTATGTATGACTTGACATGTTTTAAATGAAAATACTGTGATAAAAATAATCTAATGTTATCAATAATACATACATGTACATAAATTTCAAGTTCTGAAGATGTTTTAAAGGTCTCTACAGTTTCTTCATAAAGCTGCTTTACCACTGTTATTTAATGCCAGGAACATAAATTTTTTTAGGAGTTGCTGAGGGGTAGTCAGTAAAAGCTCATTTTGGGAGGAAATGTAAAATAAATTCAATTGTTAGAAGTTCCTCACAGAAATTGCCTGTCAAGTTCCTCTACTCTTCTAAGAGTATGACTGAGGTAATCCTACAGGTCTCGGTGATTAAATGAGGTCTCAGCAAGTAACTCATTTATATGAACAGATTTACTGCTCCATGTTCAATATTCCATAGGTTCATTCCCTTCACATGGTCAACAGGGCATCACCCCTTTACCTTGTTCATGTTCTACCATACAGCTATCCACATTTTTACCCCCAAATATCTACAATTAATGTTACGCCTGTGAACCTTTCTTCAACTGCATTCAGGAGATCTGTCAAGATTAAAGAAAAATTTTAAAACCCCAGAGTTCCTATGCCTCCCAGGTTTCCATTTAAAAGCCTGTTGGCTCTGTTGTGTCTGCTTCCTCACATTTTGTATCTTGTACCTGACGCCAGTATTAGATCGCGAAACATTTTTCAGCATCTTGAAATTCAGTTTTACAAACTATTTTAAGGAAACATTTTCAAAGATCCTTAAGGAAAATTCTTCCTTTGGACCTTTGAAAAGCCTATACTAATCATTCCCACAGCTCAGTAGAAACATTGGTACCAAATGTCTGAAATAAGCCAAATACTCTGAAAGCATAAAATAACAAAGGTAGTAAGTGCATTTTACACAAAATTAAGTGCACATTTCTAAGCCTGATTTATTGATTTTTAACAATTGTTTTTAATTTCTAGTCTTGAGATTTATACTTTTTTTAACAATAAAAGGCAACTTTGTACTCCTACATCTAGCATTTTGTTGGTTTCTGCTCAGATAAGGAACACTTTAAACAGAAAGCCTTAAATATCAAAATTTCATTGACAGATTTCAAATTAAATAACATGGACCTCTGATATAAGATACCAGTAGCCATGTTTAATGACTACTTTAGAGAAAAGAAAGACCATCGCAATTTTGCCTTGGCTTAAATTATATTCTGAACATTGAACAAATTAAAAACAAAGGAAAAAAAAACCCTACAAATCACTCTTCCTACATTTGACAGCATGTGTAGCTATCCAGAGCTACAAAAAAAGTTAAGTCTAGATTTGTGCAGCTGCAACAACCTGGCAGACAGAGGTTTGGGACAAAATTGAGTTTTAATTACTATAAAACATTGTTTGCATATTTGTAAAGAAGTATATCAAACAAAATATGACCCTGTTTAGCTTAGATGTTGCACACATGGTATCTCTTGATGCAGTTGGATCTGTCTGGTCAAAGTTGAGGTTTGACAATACTGGAACATTATGGATTTTCACAAAATTGTTATGTAATTGGTAGTCCTTTTAAGAGATTTTATCACTTTGACAAAAGCATTTCATATGGAACTGTATCACTGTGCAACTGACGCAATGGAGGATGGAGAGGGAAGGTGGCTGATCTCTTCTCCCAATTAACAGGACAAGAAGAAACGGCCTCAAGCTGTGCCATGGGAGGTTTAGACTGGATATTAGCAAAAGCTGCTTCACCAAAAGGATGGTGAGGCATTGGAACAAGCTGCCCAGAGAAGTGGTCGCATCAGCATCTCTGGGAGTGTTCAAAAACTGTGTAGATGAGGGCCCTCAGTGACTTGGTTTAGTGGTGGACTTGTTAGTTCTGGGGTAATGGTTGGACTTGATGATCTTAAAAGTGTCTTCCAACCCAGTAGATTCTGTGATTTGATGATTATATGATAGTCCACAGGAAGTGGTACCTATTTTCCTAAGCTGAGTAAGTGCTTGATACCTTCACACCAATGGAATAAGATGGTTCCAGTCCAGAGAAGGGCCACAAAGATGATTAAGGGACTGAAGCATCTCTCACACAAGGACAGATAAAAAACCTACCTAACACGTTCCTGACATTGTGATCCCAATTGCTTCTTGATGATGGAGATCTGATTTCTGATAGCCTTACCATCACACTGGAATCTTTAAGGTAAATTGTAAAGCTTCATAATTTTTTCAGTGAAAAATGACTGTCTCAAATGCTGAAGAATGCCTGACACATGTTGCAATGGATGTGAGAATCTACTGAATCAGCACAAAGTGTCTTCAGTGATGTTCTGCTTACAAGCTGAGCATCATTAACAAAGGACTTAAAACTCCCGCGGGCCCTAATGAAATTACTTTGTAAAGGGGGTCTGGGAATCTTGTGTTTGAACAATTGTTCTTGTGTTAGAACAATTATATTTGGACTTTTATACGTGGAAGAGAATAAAACCACTCTTGTTCCAACATTTTGCTCACTGTTTCTACCACCAGAAAGCCCAGCAGAGGACAACTAAAGAACTGCTGACATGAAGGCCCACACTAATGACAGTCTGCTGTCTTGGAAATTGGTGGTAAAGAATCAATGGCTTGCCAAAGTAATTTTGCCATGTTCAACAATGATGGGTAAAGCTATCCATCTAGGCACAGCTGCATGCAATATGTCCAACACTGTTAGGATTTTCCTGGACTTCTTCCACATAGATGTCAAGCAACTTTTCTCATAAGATTTTGGAAGGATTTGTAATCATCTGGGATAAAAGAGTATGATTAAAGGATGGCTGGCTCAGCTGGTGCTGACAAATATACTGGCATCTGCTATTGCTCCTCCTGAAAATTCTTTTCCAAGGGAACCAGATCAGTAACAGACTGAGCAATAACAGGAATAAATACATCTTTCATGGTCTTTGTAGTGAAACGTTATGGAGTTTTGAGAAACCCCATGGTGACCAAAAAGAGGTAACACTTGAAGAGCTGAGGCCAAGAAAGAAGGATCCCTGTTAGCAGGAGATTAAGAATGTCTGCTTCAGGGAACTACAGAGAGACAGGTTCCATGTGGCTTGGAGTGGAAAGACTGTTGCCTTGCAAATCTGACAAGTATTGCAACAAACCTAGATCCTTTGGAGGGTACCAAGGCAGGCACCAAGAAACTATGTAAAGATGTCCAATAACACTGTGTGTAACAAATCTCTGTTTACTATCACACAGTTTTAAAAGGCTGGATAAGAAATTGAATTGTAATTACTCATTGATAAGCATGTATTTGTTTTTAATTAAAAAATATCAATTGTGATTTTGATTACTAAAATCTGATTAAAAGTTTCACATAATAGAAATGATAGATTTCATAAA
>JANHGB010060290.1:12271-27285 GCA_026283785.1 Coracopsis vasa
AAAAAATATCAATTGTGATTTTGATTACTAAAATCTGATTAAAAGTTTCACATAATAGAAATGATAGATTTCATAAATTTCATAAATTTCTCAATTGGTCTTCACACAGAGAAGCATCAATCTTGAGAGATATGTAGCATCTGTCTCAGCAGTTGGACTATAGCTTCTGTAGAGTTACATGATAGAGCTTAAAATAAAAACACTAGCATTAACGAAATAAACTGAATTAACAACAGCTTTATATACTACGCTTACTCAAACTTTCGACTACATTCCCTTAGAGAGAAAAGTTTACTATTATGTCCAGGTTGTTGACATTTTCTTTACATTTTAACTTCTTAGAATGTAAGAAACATGATCCTTTTTATGTAAATGTGATTTGGTCATCACTGCATGTACTACAGGAGTCCTAATGGTTTACTTTTCATTAAAAGGACTATGGAATTAAAAATAACGCTGTGTTCAATCCAAATCAGTGTTGGGTAGATTGTTTGTTTACTTTCTACTGATTGATACTGTGAAACCCTAACTGTCAAGTACAGTGTTTTCTTTTGTGTAGTTTTGCTGATTTCATTAGACTTATACTGACTACCCATGGCACAATTATTTGCAGGATCACATCTTTACTTAGTAAAGAAACACCATCAAAGACTAATCAGGAAAAAGTATGGATATAATGAAATCAATCTCTTTTAACAAACCAGTTTGCAAGTTTCTATGTATGTGCACTTGGCAATCTCAGAAGACCACTTTACATGGAAGTTTCAAACATCTGTGCTGCAGCCTAAAAAGAGCCACATTAATGGATCTGTTCAGGATCTATACAACATCTTGGGACAGTGATGATAGCAATCTAATTAATACAGTCACTCTTTATTCTGTGAATATTCACTAAGCAAAATAAGGAAAGTTTTACATATGAAAAAGAAAGCCCAATCTCTAATTTAAAAAAAAAAACACTTGTAGAACAGCAAGTGTGCTTTTAAACATTAAGAATTTGTAAAGTGTGTAATCCATGCTCTTTGTCTACTGGTTTGGATTTCACTTAATTTCATAAGAGAAACTAAACTGGACACTTCTCTACAGAGTCTTCAGCCTGGTTAATCCATTTTGTTTTCATTCCTGAATTTGTTCATCACTTATTTACCCGCACAGTAGATACAAATTTGCATTTGGTTGCCCATTTTAGCTCATGCTAAACTGAGTTGGAGTCACATTCCATCTTTAAATAAGAGGCGGTAACTCATGGCTTTATTGCCCATGTGAGCAGTTCTTTCAGTGCCAAGTCAAACATATTAATTTCAAACTACTTTGGCAATTACTTTAATTTCTTTTACTGCACAGAACGAAAGAGAAGTTGCTGTTACTACTCTTCCTATGGGAGCTGACTCCTAACAGCTAAGACACAGTAACAAACATGTAGCCTTGCCAATCTTTTCACTAGGGACCTAGTTCTACCTTTTTTGCTTGTGTGTTAGTCCTACAGCCCGATGCATTTTCTCCACCTGGTAGGTGAAGTTTAACACATACTAGTTTCTAATGTATGCTGTAAGGGATGATTAGGTGTTACTATGCTCTTGATGTCATACTAGTCTGTTTCTGTAGAAGTGCTATAATGAAGCTGGGAGACAAACTGAGCTGGCCTAATAAATTCACCTACTGATAATATTCACAGAGGCAGGTATTTCCATTGCTATTTCAGATGCTACAGAGGAGAAGAATCAGAGTGGGTGGAAAACAAAATTATGCCAACTCCACTCTCTCCTCTTCAGTCTGCATCTGGTAAGTCTTGATCCACACAATGACCTTGACACTGGGGACATCCACCCTGCTGCAAATAACTAGACTCTGTATTCTTGACAAAGAAACCTGGACAGAAGCATCACTCGGTCTGGGAGATGTTTGCCAAGGAAGCCCCTCCATAGCTTAGGAAAGCAGCAGGAGGGCATGGTTTGAGTCTGAAACTTCCTGGAGTAATGGACTTCATCAATAAGATGATCACAGTGCATGGACTGAGGAAATTAGCTAACTAGTGAAGACTGCAGTTACATCGGCAGCTGCATAAGACCAACCATTGCCTACTTAAGTGTCAGACAGTGTTCTGCATTCATTGCAAGTCCTCTAACCACCAAGATCCCAAATCTCCTATTAAGAGAAGTGATTTCTGCTGGTGAGAGAATTCACACCTCACTCTTGTGCTAGGAGAAGTCAGCACAAGATAACGGTCAATAAACATTCTTCTGCCTGAGGTGGACCAGTTTTCTGCTTGCTGCTGCTCGTCCTTGGTCACTGATAGCACTGCCAGACACAATCCTAAGAACAGTGAAGCAATAAACAGCACAGCAAACATTCTCTTACTTCCAGCTGGTGCTAAAGGCCCAAAAGAGATAGATAAATAAATATCAGAAAAAAATATGTAGACAAATGCTGTCGAATAAAAAGACTGGGAAGATATAGGGGTTTGGGGAATAAGTAGCTTTACTAAATGACTACCACAGGGACCAAATAATGAAGAAAATTTACAGAAAATTACCAAGACGAGGAAGCACAGAAATTGGCAAAAGCACACAAAGATAATGAGATGAGCTCTGAGATCTCTTTCATTAAATTATATGGCAGAAAGCCACAGATATAGGAAGGAGTTGGGAGCAACTGATTGTTTCAAGAAGCAGAAATATTTACATGAGAGGGATGATGGGTCATTACTTCAGTTTTATGCACAATAACAGAAATATGACAGCGAAGTGCAAACAAATTTGCTTAAAATGATGGTATCTTTGAAGGTCAGTTATAGGAAAACGAAAGAAAAAGGAAGGAACAGAACAAATACAGTATGAATGGGAATGAAATCAGAAAGGCTGAGGCATAAGATGAATTAAACTAACACAGATCACATACGCAGCGCCTGATGAAGTTCATTGTTACGTACTTAAGGAACTAGCTGAATCTTGCTTTCTGTCTTTAGTTATAGCTTCACAAGCTAATAGTGAGGGTGTATTAGAGGGCTGAGGAAAGGCAGATAGGACCTATCTTTGGGGATATACCAAAGAACCTGGGAAATGTATCTGTCCATTTAACTGAGATTCACAGAAAGAAACAGATCTTATAGTTAATAAATCTATCTATAAAAGCATACATGTTAAAAGAGTAACGAAATACATCCAGAATGAATTTGTCCAGATCAAATCATGTCAAACGTCTTTAATTTTCTTTGCTAGACTAGCTGGTCTGGTATGTATGGAGGAAGTGCTTATGCAATATATTGACTTTAATAAAGTCTTTCCTGCTGTCCTAATGAGACATTCTCATACGGAAAGTAAGGAAATATACTTTTGATGAAATTACCCAAGACGAGGATGTGTCTGGTAGAATAAATAATTAGCAAAGGTTCACTGCCAAGGAAGCAGCACATTTCAAGCTGGGCATTATAAGATACCAGCTTAGATCTATTGCATATTCTCTTGGATAAAGAAATAAAGCTCAACAATAATAGCTTGTGAAAGTCACCAAAATGGGTAAAGTTGCAAGCACATAGAAGTTTAGGTAAATATTTCATTATGGAGAAATGTTCCTCATTACACAAAATAACATTTAATACAGAAAATTGAAAAATGTTGTAGAAAGTAGATGGAAACAACTGATGAAGCAGCAGCAATGCAAAAAAATGATCTGGAAAATCCATTGAGAATGGTAACACAAGTAAGAATAGATGATAACATAAAAAATAAAGTCTTGGTGAGGTGACATAAGAGTTGTGTATACAATAAGACACATCATTTTTCCATCAGCTAGGCCCCAAATAATTTGCTGTTGGAATACTGTCTATTTGGAGGTATCACAGTTTGAAGAAAATTGTAGATACAACACAAACTGAAAAGGAAAATAATAATAAACCCCAGAAATTTAAGAAATGCCACCTGAAGGGCAATACTGAAAAACTGGATTAGTTTTCTCAGGCAAAGAGACGACTGAAAGCCAGAGATACACATGGAAAAAGTTCTTATTAAGAGGTTGATGACAAACTATTCCTCAATACAACAAGGACACAAACTTTTCAAACTAGTCATGTTTTTCAGTGTATCTCACTGTAGTGCACAGATACTGAGAGAATATGCAAAGAAGCTAAGTCAGGTTGTGGAATCAGCCAGTAGCGGAACGGAGCTCAGCCTGTGCTGGAACAGAGACTTCAGGATTCCTAAGAACACTCCTATGTAGTCTGGTTTTACATCAGGTAACAGAGTCATCAAAACTGGTTTTTACAATGCAAGAGGATGGAACATAAAAGGTGAAACCTGGGAACACAACAGTACATTTTAATTTGGGCCCTGAAGGGGCAATCATTCTGGCTAGATCAGTCTTGCTGAAAATTGCTTAAATACTATATGCATTTTTACACCAGCTTGGCAATTTGTTTTGTTCAAAACAAGAAAATACTGATAATTATTTAGAAACAACATCCCAGTTATTCAGATACAATATTAATTAAATTATAATTTTTATGAAGCATGTTATAGAACTGAAATCCTTTTTTTCAGCATTAAGGAAGCTATTAATTTGCTTCACAACTATTTTTAAACAGTTGTCCATTATCAACAGAGAAGGTTATTGCAATACATTAGTCCTACATCAATGCATTTTACCTACAGCAAAATGCATTTTACATACAGCAAAAGTTCCAGTCTGTGTCTACCCAAAACTACAAGAAAACACATGATTAGTTTTCAAATGAGAGATTAACCAGACCTGTTATTCTGGTGCTGAAAACTGGCTTTTCTAAAGTTAGCTAATTTTTTGCAAGCTGAAAAAAACCCAACTGCATGTTCCTGAGTGAACTTTTCAGACACATTAAAGTTCCTTAAGGAGTCACACATTTTTAACAATGAGAAACAGTACAAAGCTCACAGCTGGAAAATGATTCAACAACTGATCCTGTAACGTCTCATGACATCATTAACCTTGGAAAAGTTTGCCTAAGAATACTAGAAAACAGCAAACCATCGGCATCCTAAACAGACCATCAGGCCCACATTAAATATTTAGTATATTTCACCAGCGTCACTATCTGTAGTCTACCTACAGATAACATGGAGTAATTAACACAATTCATGTTTTAGTGTATTAATGGATGACTAAGCATATCAGACTGCAAATGACCATATTCTCATTAATTTCTTTGTCAGCTCACCACCTGCTTATCTTTACATTTCCACATTACTCAGTATGTTCTGTTACTCATTCTCTTCCTCATTTAATTTTGCTGTAACTTATTATCCATTTTTCTTTTTTCTTTCTTTTTTTTGTTCTTCACATCATCTCTGTAAAGTTTCTCATCATCTTCCCTTTCTCAATTCCACAAACTCTTATTCAGCTTCCCAGTGTTTCTCTGCCACTAAAGCCACTAGCTTTTGCATTATTCTATATATTTACATATTCACCCCAATCATCATCAAGTTCAATCCTGGTGCTGACATCCTATATTTAAAGTTTTGACTCTTTATCTGCATCTGTTGGGGTGTCTGCAGGGTCCCTTTTCGGCAAAAAGTCCAGATAACATCAGCTATTAAAACAGGAGCATAAGCGTAAATAGTGTGCAGGATGGGATATACAAAACTCTCTGAAAGGATGCAGTGATCTCCATTTAAAAGCAGCAAGGCTTGAATTCTCCACTCTTAACTGTGAACTGACCTCCACCCCCAGCATCAACTCCATAGAATCGTATACTACATGCCTGGCTTTCCCTCACCGTACCTCACTGAATATCCATCCAGAGGACCCCCTGAGTTATCCTCTCCGTTTGATGAGATTACTAGTATTTTTAGCTTCTCATAAACGTATCATCAAAGTGCACTGACAGTCTCTATAAGGACATCACTTAGCACAATAGGCTCTCAATCTGGACTGAGCCCACTAAATGATAACATAGTACAAAAAATAGTAATAGGCAATGCTGGATTTGTTCTTATTATAGTAAAGCATAATTTTCAAGATTAATAAATTGAGGGCAGGCTTTTTCATAACAGTACAATGATCTCTAAATATCCATGCTCGGAAAGCATCTATTATAGTAGTTCACCATGGATATAATCTTTACAAATATTTGATCAATAAATCATGTTTCTATGATTTGCAATTTCTTTGCTTGCTCTTTTTGCAATCATCCAACATTCCTGACTTACATCTCCTAGTATTATAACCATAATTTCAAAACTTAAAGATGAAGCAATGGAAAATATTTCTTTTTCTACATTTCCATGTATGCTTTTTGTTAAAAATAAAGATTTTGTTATGTCTCCACAACACAACATAATGCCTCGTGGAGACACATAGGGAAGCTGAAAATAAGTGATGTTTGATATCAGAAGAAAATCTACGTTCTATTTAATTTTACATTGGGCAGGCTAATTTTATACTGAGATCACAATATACAAATGAAGACACAGAGCTTTATTTAAGTCTATGTACAGGTTTATGTATAGGAGTTAAGATATTAATTAAGGCTAAAATAACTGAATTGCTTCTATTAGCTAGGTTAGTGTTCCTAGATTATTCTGTATTGTGCATGAAGCTTCCATGTCCTTTGTATTCTCCCCTGTTTCCTGCTGAATTTCAAGTCTCCGAACTGAATAAAACCAGGCTGACAGTAAAGAACATTAAAGCAAGTGGTATCATTTTAAATGCAGTGTTCCAACAGCCAACAAAGTTCTTATTAAAGAACATACCAATAAGTCAATTTTTGCACACTAGCAGATGAACTCAGAAAATCACAGGTTTATGTCAGCGCAGCCTATGCAGTTGCCTATAAAGGTTATTAAAATTCATATTTTTAAAACAACTTTAAAATCATTCTTGAGAGCACAATTCAGAAAATATTTTGCAATACTAAGGAAGAGTTTGGAACCGTCCTTCCTTTGGCTTTGTTAATTTTCTTCATGACTTTGTCATGAAATGACATGATTTTGTCATGTCATTATTGATCCACAGGCATCATAGCCATGTCATAAATTTAGAAATATTTAAAGTATAAATTTTTCTAATACTTAGCCAAATCCTGTTTTCACGTTCAGATTAATTTTAAAAGTAAATCAATATAGTTATCATTCTCAGGTGGGTAAACAGTTTCCATCGTTTTTTCTATTATCTGCCTTTTTATATACATAAAAGGAGAAATTTTGAAGGATTAAAATGAATGCTTGCAAGTGTAAACTTGTTTAATGGAAAATTAAACATTTCAGAAATCAAGATTCCTGTAATATCCAGTAATAAATAGAATATTGGTTTGAAATGTTCTTTACTGTTCTCTCCTGGTTTGGAAATCAATTTTTAATGACATTATCAGCTAGGTCCTTAATGTCAAGCCAAAATATTGTAAGTACAGAATACACTGAAATACTAAGTCTATGACAGGAAAAAATGAAAGAAATACTTTAAATGTCATATCTTCCTGACATACCCTGTTGTCATTCTCCTATTTAGTGAACACAATTTCCAAGCAAATTAATGAACAAATGCTAATGAGCATCTCAACACTGTGCCCAACCACAACATGCACCATTTTGCTATATAGGTGAATCAGGATTTCTTTTTCTTGGAATTCGTTTATGTGCACACAGGTAAATTAGAAACACAGAAAGTCAGTCAAATCTGGGTTTTAAATGGATGGTCTTGGGATCCTGTCTGTGATCTAGCAAGGATTATGCTGGAAGATATTCAGCCTGGTTTGATAGAAATAACTGTTTAAAAACAGTATAAGGGAAGGTCACTTCCCCTCAAATTAAAAGCTCTGCCTTTACAACATGTAAAACCTGCCTATTACTTAAACTTGCAAGACAGAGCATATTGCCTTTGGTAACTCCATGTTTTCCTGATGGAGCCACTGCACTGGGCATGTCATATTTTTCATCATGGGCTTTCTTACATGGATAGGATGCATGCTAACCTGAGACAAGACAGGTGCCATGTACTCTGTGGAAACTGCAGAAATGAATGCTTTGGGAAAGCAGAATTGAGTATTCTTACCAGGTGATTTATGACTTTCCAGAAAAGGATAATGCAAGTGAGGAGTAAAAATAAATCTCTCCTACCAAACTGAAGGCTGCAAGGTCTGTGGAGTAAGAGTCTTACATTCTGCTACAGCTCCTTTTCCTACCAGTTTGAAAATATATAAGACTGCTAACCCATGCAGCAGACCAGTGCATTTCCTTTCACCATACCCATTTATAGTTTCTTCTTCACTTACTGGCCTTGAAGAATGCAGCATCAAAGGGTTTTTTTTATTGCTACTAGGTCTGATGTAATATATTTCCAATACAATGTTTCATAATGCCAGGACCCCAGATACTTGCACATATAATTTACTTCTTCATCTGCCTGCAGAATAAGTTAATTCCACCCCAGAATGAATTATATTTTCACTCCTGATTTTCCAGAGAAATATAGGAGAAAAAAGAAAAAAATCCCCATCAGGGAAAAGAAAATAATACAGCCTGAGATCTCAACAGCATGTAATTTCTTTGCTGCCTATTGTCCTCTCTATTTTACAGGATGTGCAAAAGATTCACTGTCTTCTTTTGAACTTTTGCTTTTACTTTCTTCACTGCTTCCCCTTCTTGAGGTACTACCACAAAGCCAGGCGATAGTTGTACAGTAATTGCTCATCACTACTTTTTCTTCAGGGATACTATGAGAATTTCCACTCTTCCCTTCTTAACTACTCTGAAAAGCAACTAACTACACCTGCTCTGCTGCTGCTTTTCTGCTATCTGAATTATTGCCTTCTTTTGATCCAGGTTGAGGTATATTCTGACTTTCCTGAGAATGTCCTTCCAAACCATGCAAATGACACTTTAATTACAACTAAAAGTAATTGTTAGAGATGAAAAAGTTAATTATTGAATTATTCATCAATTCTCAATATTTACTCTTCAGAAGTCTACAATCAAAGTTAGTGTTAAAACAGTTCTTGATTAAGTAGGAATGAAGCAAAGGGAAAGTTGTAAGAAAAAGCTTGAGATACACAGGTAATATTGTTTTTTGTATGGTATGTTTCAAAGAAAGTGTATCTCAGAGCAGGGCAAAACTGGATATGCAGCAATAAAAAATAAAATGCTTTTCACTTAAATAGATACCATGCCTTCCTTAATGAACTGTCTTAAGTTAGGAAGTTTAATAGACTAAAATTTAAAACATGCAACAATTCTTATCCATCAAAAGCTCCTCTTGCTTTCAGCTTTTGAAAGTACCAGAACTAATGGTCCTTTTCACAAGTCCATTCTTAGAACCAATTTCCTCTATCACTTCAATAACAAACTTGATTACCACTACTGGGATGGCAATATGCTTTCTTCTAATTTCCTATCTCAAGTTGGTTATGGGCAAGCTACCTAAATTATAGAACATGCTATGCTATAACGTATTACCAATTCATTTAATTTCAATCAGGGTTTTTCTTGCTGAAATTTCTAAAATGTATTTATTCACCTCCTTCTAGTATGATTAAGGGGTTGAATACAAACATTTGGACAGGTGTTCAAATGTATCTGAAGAGCTCTGAGCTACAGAAGTAAATGTAAGACATTTGGTCCTTTTCTTTTGCATTTCTAATGTACTTGTTTCTGCCTCCTTTCAATCTACTTATTGAATAAATGTGTATCATCTGTCTGAAAATTGGATTCTTCATCCTTTCCCCCTGTTTAATCTACTGTTCTGTCCCTCCTGCTTTCTTAATTTATGAAATGCCACCTACTGCCCAAATTTTTTGATGTACTGCTTTACATTTTATGTTCCTTTCCACCATCTTCCAGAAGTGCCATGGTTCTCAAAGCCAGTGTAATTTACTAGCCTGAATTTCTAAGAAATTTTCACACCCTTTGTGATGTTCTGGATACCCTTCAAAAATGTCTTCACTTACTGCTTCAATGAAATTCTCCTTTCATAGCTTCTTATCAAGTGAGAAGCAGATGCTCCTATCCTCTCAATTCTCCTGCCAAAGCCTAATTTTTTCATTATTAACTTTTCAAACCAACCTCTTTCTCACTTCAATTTATAAGCTAGCTCTTCTAAGGTACTGCCATTTGAAAAAGAAACCCTAATGGTGTAAATCAGCACACAACTATGCAATATTCTAGGGTACCAGTGTAGCCCACCAGTCTACCCATCAGTGTAGCCATTAAAGCCACATAGGGGCAATCAAGAAACAGACTATGATTTCAGGGTCCTTTTGTGGCAGCATGTTTTTATATTCCAGCCTTTTCTTAGAGCTAGAAGCAAAGGATGAGTGCATCTTCTCTTCCCTGCCCACCTTCCTCCTACACTACAAGAATAAATTGTCGCTCATTAAGTTAATATGCCACATTAGTTTACAATTAAGCTATCAGTAGCAATAATGATATATAATGTACATTCATCATAACTGCAGTGCACAATTCAACATAAACCTGGCAAAGTTTTCCACACAACTGCTTATTCCCAACAGACTGTATAAAGAAAATAACAATTTGGAATCAATTGAAGGCCACTACAAGTAAAGGGAGAAAAAAATCCTCTTTTTATGAGTTTCTAAGCAGCTAAAATCTGCTACTTTCTGGGCTGCCCACAGGTACATAACTTTTTTCTTGTTTACTGAGTGATTTGGTTCCTTTTCATATGTTATTCCAATTGGGTACCTTTTCTACAGACACTAATTGAAAAGGTGCAAACACCAGTTATACCCATGCAAAACACAAATATCCCTATTCGGTACATACTGTATTGAAGACACAAGATAAAGAGAGTAAGATAGTATTCACAAATAGAGGAAAAAATATATTAGCATAGTATGAGGATGTATTAGCTTCTACTTTGTAAAACTCTTGAATATTTTGAGTGTCCAGAAGAAGTTAAAAAAGAAAGAGAAGAAAGAGAAGCCATGTAAGGGCATTACCGTGGTGGTAATTTTTTTCCTAGAAAGTACTTGTTAGTACATTTTTTCAAGATGAAAAGAGTCTCTGCCAAAAACTTATAATGTCTAGAAGTCACAGAACATGCTGTTTCTGTATTTTATTACACCACATGAAAGTGGAAAAGAACCCTCAAAAGTTATTGATATTGATTATTCTTATTCTACAAATTACAGCAGTGTAAAATTTTTCTGGAAACCAGGTCTCTGAGGATATTTACAATATACTGTACAGTATATACAGTGTATAGTTACCTATGAGGTCTGTAGTGGTGTAAAAAAACACATTGGAAGAGTTTCTGCCAGTGGATTACCGTAAGCATCAGCATCTCGGGGGACTGGAGCACCTCCCGTATAAAGACAGGCTGACAAAGTTGGGGCTGCTCCACCTGCAGAAGAGAAGGCTGCATGGAGATCTCATAGCAGCCTTCCAGTATCTTAAGGGGGGCTATAAGGATGCTGGGAAGGGACTCTTCATTAGGGAATGTACTGATAGGACAAGGGGTAATGGGTTCAAACTTAAACAGGGGAAGTTTAGATTGGATATAAGGAAGAAGTTCTTTATTGCCGTAAACTGCAGCTGGGAATCCCAGAAACTGGGGTTCAGTGAAGGCCAGTAGCAGTGTTTAAGAGTGTTTGGATTTAAAATCTTGACTGTGCTTGGTGAATTACAAGTAAGTTATTGAAAGGGAGATGCATCCCATGTGCTGTGTGTTAATAAAGGGCAACAGTTTGCTGAACTGATAAATTTCAGTTCTGGCTCCTTTCAGGACTGTAAAGAAAAAGTAGAGTTTCTCTTTCCAACTTCACTTAATTGTTCTCCTCTTAATCTGAATGTATTTTAAGACAAACTTAAATTTCTTGAGCAGGCATAGAGCCCTGTTTCCTGAACTTACTGATTTAGGTTTTGAATGCAGTAACTGCTGAGCTACTTTGATAATCCAAAGTGTAATACTGTCTCTGAAGCTAATAGTCAAAACTGCTTTAGCTTTTTTTCATGGTAGTAGTGATTCTTCAGTAGTTTGGTGGTTTACAACTTTTTTGGAAACTATTCACAGCTCGAATTCTGTGTTAATGTGCCATTTTAATTAAAGTGTTCAGACTGAAAACATTTTTAAATTACATTTGTTTTCCTTTGGTGTAATTAGATATCCTCTTTTGTTGGGTAAGGTAGAAGTGTAAATAAAAGGGTAAGAACTCTAGTTTTCCAAATAAGATGTAAAAGACCATTCTGTACAGCTTTGAAAGTAATAAAAATGGTAAAAGGATTGATAGAGCAAAATCTGTTTTTGAGACATAATGTTGTAGTAGCTGGAGGTCTAGTGTGAGTACCTTGTAGAACACTTCAGCGAAGATAGATGTTATGCAAGCTGGAGGTGCTTCTTGGGATGTGCTTTTTGCTTTTTTGAGATGTGCTGTGATGCCTGTGCACAGTGAAGTCTATGTAGCAAGTACCCTCAAGTCCTGTGCACGCATGTAAATTGTCCTAGAGTTTTCAGTCTGCAGCCAGTGGCTCACAAGAAGCAAATAATCTATTAGGTCATGCTCCTATGCTGAGAGCCATAAGGATCCAAATACATCATCTTACACATGTAACTAGTCTCTGTAGGGCAGAGAATTTTGTAAACTGCTACTTTGAGGCAGTCTCATTAAAACTTGTCTGGACTTGAAAGTAGTCATTTGAGGCTTTCAGTTTTTCTTCATACAATAAATAGTTCATCACACATACTTGCCTGTATACAGTGGAGAGTGTATACTTCAGAAGTGAAAATGTTACTATTGGTTTTGGATTGAGACCAGAGAAAATGGCTTTCAGGTTAGCAGCTGATACAAAAGCCTCAGTATTTTTCATGAAGAAATAGTTAAAGACCTTTATCAATCTAAGAAATAAAGACCAGACATGAAGTCAGCCCAGCTGTATTTGGTAACAAACTGAAATGAAGACTAATTTGGACTAGTTTAAAACAGGCAAGTTGTTTTGAAGCATGTGTTTGTAAACACCGGGTGCAGTAGCCTTCTAAAATCTGAGTCCTTATGATTTTTATAACGTTTTGACTTGCCTCATCTGCTAACCAGAAGCAGAAGGATCTCTTGTATTCACAGGGGTCTGAAGCAGTGGCAGCAGTCGAGTCTTCCTATTTGTGCCATTGTACTTATATTTAACATCTGGAGTAGTTGTAATCATCTGGAAATGGCCCATTAGCTTTTCTAGTATCCTCCTAGCACTATTCAGTTCAAATCCAAGTGGGTTTGTAATGATGTTTTATTTAAAAGCAGACAGTGTGCTTGGGGACAGAAATACCCTTACGAAGAGCTATTTCTTGCATATTTTGCTTCAGTTACTCCATTTTTGAGAAATCCTCTACTGCCGCTTGTATGTCCAGTGGTACTTTTAAACAGTTATTGCAAGGAAATTGTGGAATACTGGCTGTGCAAGAATTTAACTGATTTTTTAAAACCTAGAATTTTAAGAACAGACTGGATTCTTTAGCAAAGTAGTTCACTGTATATGTATTTTTCTTGTGGGCTGGGAAAGGCATATAAGGGGAGTTGATTTTCCATGCTGCATGGTCATATTATGTGCTAATGGACTCATTATGTGGGGGTTTTGTGGGGTTTTTTTGTTGTTGTGGTGGGTTTTTTTGTTGGGTGTTTTGGGGTTTTTTTTGTTCCCCCTCAGTCTTAAAGTTTTTAAAAATTTTGTGGTGTAGTTCCTTTTAGGCATGATGTGGTTCTGGAGATAGCTTCCAGGGTAGATGCAGGGGTAACTAGACTGCAATATCTTTTTCATCTTCTTAAAAATAAGCTTCTTATGTAAGAAAAATTACTTTAGAACTTAATTTGGAAAGATTAGATTGGAATTGCCTCAAATCCAATTAAGCCACACTGCATGGACGTGCTGGGAATATAAATGCAATTACTGTAAATTTGTACAAACTGATTTGTTGCATTATCTTGCTAATCTAACATATGGTACTTTTTGTGTCCATATTGCAGACGGCAACTCCAAACTAACATGGCAGTCAGACTGTGTGATGTGGCTTCTCTGCTTAGAAGTGGTTCGTGGGCAGCAGAGCCTTGGACTGGGGTCTGTGGGTCTTTTCTTAAATTCTGCAGGATACTTTTTAACATGTTAATAGTGCTGAGGCCATACCAAACTCCTTAATCTTCCATTCGGAATGTTAACTCTTGTGTTAACTCTTGTTCGACACTTCATTATAGGCTGTAGGTTGTGTCCCTAATCTGTGAGAGCCTGGAGCACACTTGTGTATCATGACAACTTTTTATGTAATATGGTGATCTCCTGTAGAACTTACACTGCAGTGACTTGCCTTTCTTCTAATGTCAATTAGATTGCAGTACGAACTCAAATCACTCGGTGAATGATTAAGAGTAGTATTGTACTAAAATGGTTTTGGTATGGTCTGAATACTAAATTGCAATAATGTAAAAAAACCCTGTATACTGTTATTTATGATTACTATTTTAAAAGTATATTTACAAATCTTGCTCTAAGAAATTGTTTGAAAACTGTAAATTTATCTCAAACTATTTTTCTGGGTGGAAAATATTTAGTGACTACTGATGTGCTTTGTGTTTTATGAACGGTTGTATTCAACTTATCAATGGAATATGCATTATTTGTAAAACATATTAGTATCAGTTCAGAGCAGATGGTTCTATAGCTGAGAAATGCTGCAATTTCAGCACACACAGGCTACTGCACCTGTTCACTTGAATATTGGCATAGTATCTCATTCTTGCCACCTGAACACAAAAACAAATGTGCATTTAAGTGAGGATTGTTTGTTGTCCTTGCTAAATCCTTCTAATTTGGATCAATGAACACTTCAAATTTGAGAGAGAGGGTGCGAAAAGCAGTTCTAGAGAGCCTCGGTTAGAGCACAGCATTTGTGGCTACTAGCTCTGCCAGATATACTAGTGTTTTGCAAAGTAATTTATCTTAATTAGGATCATCTACTTCCTCATCTTCTCAGCAGACTTGTTTTATCAATGACAGAAGCAGGTTACCACTTGGAGTTTGTCACAAAGGAACTGTTGTTCCAGTTCCTAGCTCCTC
>JANHGB010060291.1:0-17553 GCA_026283785.1 Coracopsis vasa
TGCAGCCATCCAGCCAGTTCTTTATCCACCGAGTGGTCCACCTATCAAATTGATGTCTCTCCAATTTAGAGACAAGGGTGTCGTGTGGGACAGTGTCGAACGCTTTGCACAAGTCCAGGTAGATGACATCAACTGCTCTACCCCTGTCCCTCAGTTCCGTAGCCCCATCATAGAAGGTATCGAATTGGTAAGGCAGGATTTCCCCTTAGTGAAGCTATGCTGGCTGTCACCAAGCACCTTGTTTTTCATGTGCCTTAGCATGCCTTCCAGGAGAATCTGCTCCAAAACAAAATATTACAAATAAAATGCTGCAAATAAAATACTACGATTAAGTAAACCTCTGTTGAGAGTATTTCGTAAAACCTTGGCATGCTAAAAATTATTGTTTGTTCTTTATTTTGCAGTTTGAATACTGGTTCCTGAGTATGGTGAACCTGCAATGGGAAACTCACTGTACAGGAGAATGGAAGAGGCAGAAGGTACGGATAGCTTGATACATGCATGAATGGAGTTGGTTGCAGCTAAGGATTGTATTCACAAGAGAGCTCACAAAGAGGCTTATAATGGGGAGGAAAACAAAGAGAACATTTGGAAGAGAACGAAGTTGTATTCACATGCCTCAGACCATATCCATTGTTGAGGGAGCAGCAGGTGGACCTGCTTTTTGTACGCCTTTTCTATCCTTCATGTCATTTCTACTTCAGTAGTATCTGGAGACCTTCAGATTAAATTGTAGTCTCATTCTGCTAGCTCCAGATGAGATGCTTGTAAACTGGACCTGGCAAAGCAGAGTGTTTGCCCAGTCTGCTTGGAGATACAAAACCTAGTGATTTTAACCAAGCTGCTAGCCTAATGAAACAGGTTTCAAGCACTGTACATGGGATTTAAAAAAGGGAGAAGAATGACTGGGGATGAAGAAGAGAAAAAGTAGGGTAAACCAGCTTGCCTATACCATGCAGGCTATGCCTTCATTGTTATTTAAAAATAACAACACAAGTAAATACAAAAATAACAGCAACTCATATAGACATACCTGAACTATCTTCAGGCTGGCAAACTTGAACAGTGATAACTGCCTCAGTTTCCCTCATATTCCTTTAGAATAAAACCAGGGCAACTCTTCTTGGATTTTCATAATAACAAGTCTAGTACAATCTGATGGCTATTACATGATTCAAATAATAGTTGTCTGAGACAGCAATTATAAGAGATCATCATATCTTCGAGTATAACTTTATCTGATCTCAAGCAGCTTTCAGCTAAAGCAACAGAATCTGTATAGACAGGTTCCACACCAGAAAGAGAGTAAACCAACAGAACAGTGCTGGAACGCAGTAGTTCATATAACCATGGCATCTTATCATATTTCCATCAAAACTACAGGAGCTAAAAAGGAAAAAAGCCAAGGAAAGACATCTCTTATGAGAAATAAGAAAAGCAACCAGAAAGCAGGCTGCTAAAATGAAGCTTTCTTTAAAAGAAACTGCAACACATATATATGAAGTGCAGAAGAGATGTGACACACTGGCTTTTAAGAAATAGACAAGGAATTACAAATGTGCAGTGTTTTGCCCTGAACAAATTAATTTGTCAGGAGCTTGAAGAGTTCTCAGGTTTGTTGGTTGGTTGGTTCTAGGTTTTTTTTGGAAAGAAGGTTGTTTTCATAGAATTCACTATGTGTGCATAACAAGTCATCTAAATCAATGTTGTACATTGTCTTTAGGCAATTATTTTCTCTGCTATTTGTCAAAGGTAAGAAGTAAATTCCAAGCAGTTTTGAACTGTTATTTTGTTGTAATTATCCTTCCCTTTTAAAAAGATACTGTGATTTATGATGCAAAATGAGTGCTTCGGGGTTACTTTCTGGTATTCATTATGTCAAAGAGAAAAACAATTAAAACTCAGGTACCTAAGAGGCTGGTAGATGCAAGAGTGTGCAGCACAGCCTGAAATTAATTTAAACTCTGAAGATTTATAAACACTGTGTACTTCATGGTAGCGTTCACTATTGACTGCCATTTGAATACAATGTAGGCCTATGTTTAAACTTAATTTTAACCAGTGTTGTAAGAACAGTTTTGTAATAGGGGGTGTGTGTGTGTGTGTCTGTGTGTTCATATACACGTGTGTGTGCTCTGCACTCCACCAGGGAGCAAGATATCAAAAATCATAGGATACAAGAAGATGCACTACAAAGTGTGGTTCAGGGGGAACAACATCAATATTTTTATCCAGAGATGTGGAAAAAATGCACAGCAATAGCAGCCTAAAAGTAGTAATTAAATCAGTTCTTAGGGCTATGTTTTCTGATTTTCTCTGTTTGGAAGGAACTGTGTGATTTCCATTAGTATCCCTCAAGAAATTTTACGGCTTCTGTATTACAGCTACTGTAAGTCCCACTGGAAATACTGTAACTATACCGGTCATCAACATCATAGTTGATAATATCCATACCAGTTTGCTTTTCTCACTTGACCCACCTTCCTTGTCATTCCTGGTATATGGCACCATTGTCCAGGTGCAGCCTTACAAAAAAAAAAAGGGAGGCCATAGACTTCCTTTCATTGCCTTTACTTGAATGTTAGAATATTTTCCAATCTGGAGCCTAGGGGCATAAAACTTGCCATATGACATTGATTTTTATTTAAAAAAAGCCCCATTATTTCAGGAAGAGAAGAACAAAACTTCTTTGTGCAGATGTAAGAGCAATGAATAGTTTGAAAACTATTTTTTCCTGAAGCACTTGACAGGTTATGAATGTGAGGGCATATGTACAAAGATTAGTTTTAGTCATTAAAAGGCTAAAGTCTCTAATTTACAAAAGACCTTCCAGGGACAGGTCAGAATAAATAAAAGCAAGCCCTATTTTGAGTCAAAGGAGGATCCTCTTTTTCATGCTTTCACTCTCTTTGTCTTGCCGTTGAATGCAGAGCTATCTTGGGAAGCCCTTGTCTCTAAAACTGTTAGCAATTAGTTGTTGAAGATGACCTTGCTTCAAGTGGTGGAGTAGGACCCATTGGCCTCTGAATTTGAACCTTGCAACCTGAATAATTCTATTCTATTTTGATCTAACTTTGCTGAGAGTACGGATTGTGGTGATACATCTTTGCGTTATATCTTAGCCTTATGTATTTATGTAATTTAGGAGAGAAAATTATTGTTTAAATATGCTAGTCAGAAATAACACAATAGCTTTCTTCTGGCAAGCAAGCTGAAAATGCTTTGGGTAAGTAGGAGAGCAGTTAAAAGTAACTACATGTGCATTTCAAACACGATCATGATTCCCTTCTCCATACAAGCCATCACGAAAATAATTGCCTGCATTTCTGTATGTTTTATCATTAATTTTTGATTGTTACAGTTGGTAGACTGCACATTTCTGTACACTTGAATCCACTGCTAATCAGTATATATTCACTGATTATACAGGCTGCTTTTCAAAAACTCCAGGACAGCTTTGAGAGCTGATCATCCAATAGTTCCTAAATGTTCATTTTTATGTCAGCTGTTCTGCCATAGCTTGCTGGATCAGAGTGCTCTGTGTCAAGACTGGGCTCCTTTTTGCCCAAATTTTGGTATCAAAAAAAAAAAGTATTAATAGTACAGTGATCAGGCTGCTGAATCCAATTATGTCAGTCTTGCACAATGGTCATATATGATTTGCATCTGCATTTTAAAGCATCAAGGACAGGCAAAATAACTCACATCCTTCTCCTCATTTAAAATTTGATTGATTGATTGATTTCTTTATTATAAGCTTTAGTTAAGAGATCCTTTGGTTCCTGTAGGTTAATATTTGGACTTGATGATCTTAAAGGTCTTTTCCAACCTAAATGATTCTAATTGATTCCGATTCTGTAGATGGACTTGCACAGTAGAGATTATTTGTTTTATAATTTGGGTCTGTAATGTGTTGGATTTTTTTCTGCATTATGTGACCAAGAATTTGATAAGTCAAGACTGCCATTTTTAAGGTAGCACAGCTTTTCTTTTTGTTGTTGAACTTGTCATATACAATTTATGTGTTTGGAATGAATGTTTGTGCTAGATCTCAACCAGAAGGTATGAGGCAATATGCCAATAAAAGGCAGTAACTTCTGACATTACATCAGTTCTAAAACTTTCCCTTCTTATGCTATGTAAGCATAAATGACCAGGCTAACTTTAAAAATATTTTGTTGAGCACATTCTGCATGGGTTTATGAGCCATACAGCTGCATGACATGAAGATGGTTAGTGAGCCCTGTTACTCTGCTCTCTGCCCTCCAATATAGTCAGTCCCAATGGAATGTGACCAGGTGGGTGTATTAGTTCTATTTTTATTCATATTCCTTTCCTTTACAGTACCCTGGTTTGAACAACAATGGGTTTACAAATAAATTCTTCATTCAGAAAACAATGTCTCTTCACTTGCTGCTTGTCTATTTTCCATGCTACACCCCTTCATCCTTGTGCATCTCTGCTTGCAACTCAGCCAGCACTTCAGAAATCCTTTCTCTCTCCATATTTTTTTCTGACTGAAGATAGGTTTTGCTTTATGTTGCTCCACCTTACTCTTTTCATAGCCTATGATTTCACTTATATTTCAGCCTGAGTCTTTGTCTTTCTCCTGAGATCTTGCCTTGTGCCATGGATCATAAACATCCATCTTGATATGGACACTAGCTCCTGAATGGCTTCCTACAGATTTGAATCTCTTTGTTTAATGTATGGTTCAAGAAAATAAATTATGAAGAATGTTTAATTCCATTTTCTTGACTAAGAATTGTACCTCTTCTTTCTTGCACATAATCGAATTCTAAACTATACCATCTTGCATCACTAAAAAATTTCAGAGGAATATAGTCCCTGGAGTCCCCATCTAATAAAAATTTTTTTCAAGTAAGGACTTATTAATCAAAGCTCAGAGAGTATGAAGCTATGGAAGCCCCTAGCACTGAAAGACAGGGGTTAGTTTTAATTATTTGGAAATAATTTGCCTTTTTTCTTTCTTTTTTTATGGGTGGAGATAGAGATGATAATTCTAGTAGAAAATGAAAGTGGAAATTCAGCCATGTTTATGCAACAATGAAAACTGAGCTTAGGTGTTATTTTCCAGACCAAGAGTGCATATATATATGTGTGTGTATATATATACGCTCCTGCCTACACAAATGAAGTTTCCTCACAGATTGTGTGTGCGTGAATCCTGTATTCACATCTTTCCTATGTTTTTATTAGAAAATAAGTAGTTCCAGTTCACGCAGAGGTTTTATTGCATATCACAAATGGGAGCTGAAAAAAACCCCAACATTGAGAATGTGCCATTCACTGAAATAATATTTACTTTGTCAGTTTGAATAACATCTGCACATGCTGCTTCAATATTCCTACCAGTATTTGACCTCCATTTTCTCTCCTATCTCTACTGATTATGAGTTATTATTTAAGCTCTGAACACAAAAGTCTATTATGGTTTTTGACCTTGGTCATTCATGTATCTTCTATATCAAGGTCTCGCACTTACCTGTCCTCTCATAAATTAAACTGGATTTCATATTTATCAGGTGTTAGAAATATAACTACAGCATAAATGGCTCTTGACTTTTGGCAGATATTAAATAATCCATAATGAAAAAGGCAATCTATTTACACAAAAGAAACTATAAAATATATTTAAATTATAGAAGATCTCTGTGTTTTCCACCTTTACAATTTGGATACCTTCCTATGAATTTGATGCAGGTTCTCTTGAACCAAGAAAATGTGGCACTTCTACAGAAGCAACATGCTAGTAAACATACATAACAGCCAGCAAATCCTCAAAATTCAGGATCAGGTCTATGCTGTTGGAGGTAAGTTTTCCTGCTGGTATTATTTCTGGACTTTGAACTACATCCCCAAAAGAACAGACATCATCCTTAGAGTTATGTCAAAAACTGCAGCTATTGTACCAACTGGATTGTCATGTAGCTATATGGCAGGAGCGCAAATGGAAAGAGAGAATAGGTCAGGGAAGTTTTCTAAACTTCTCTTTAAAGAAGGGAGGATAAGGTCTTCTTGAGAAAGACTGTAGGAGATAGCTGCTGCTGTGAGAGACATCAGAAGAAAGACCGGATCTACAGAGGAAATTTTGGGCATATAAACAGACGCTTTCAGACAGGTCTGTACTTAATGTGTCTGCACTCTCCCCTCCAGATATCCAATGGTTTGGAGGTTAGGATATCAGTCTGGTCACTGGTTTGAGCTCCTCCAGGCAGAGGAAGCTGTGAATCTAAGTCCTCTCCCATTTTGTCACAGTGTTTGAGGGCCTCCATGAACAAAATTCTTTCACCTCTCTATCTTCCCTGCCTCCCAACCCCTGAAGTGGAAGAGAAGCGTCTAATCAATATTAAATAATGAGATCCAGAAATTGGCTTTAGTCCCAAACAAAACTTTTCTACCAGATTTATATAGGTAGCTTTACTCCTTGGTATATAAAGGAAATTTGTATAGTTGATGATTTCCCAGGACATCAGATAAGCTGTTCTGTTCTACTTGCAATGTGCAAGAAATCTGCTCATAAAGGTTCACCTCCTAAAAATCACCCATCTTCTTTTGAAGTTCCATAGAACAGGTTTGTAATGTTCATATGAATGATTGAAAGCCATCTTTTGTGCATGCTAATGTGATTTCATATATTAAATTGTCTCTTAATAGCAGTAAAATTGTGTTTTCTGTCATCCAGGGTTTATACATTTGCTTTAATAATTATAAGAGCAGGCCATTTTCTAGATAATTGCAAACACTGACAATTCACATTTAAGTTTATGCATAAGGATATAATAGGTACTGTAAATTTTATGCTTTATGAAAGATGCAGGATCACTCAGATACGTATCTTTTATGCACAGCCATTGATTGATGTGCCGGAGACTAATAAATTTTGTCGGAACAGTTTCACTGCAATCTGATTCCCATTCATTTGCATATGACTTCATTTTCTGAGCCGTGTAAGAGTAATGCTTACTATTTCTCAAGAGCATTAAACTGACCTAAATCTGACATGGGGAGATTAATTCTGGGAGGTGGCAGAGCAGAAGCACATAAGCACCACTGATAGTACCAAGAAGACTCAGTATCTGTGTCGTGCAACTCATTTTGTAGATAATACACAACCGTCCAGAGAAGAAGGTACAAGTTCAAAATTCTAAAGTTAAGGAATACTTTGAATATTAATCTCTGAATGCTGATATTTTTCCGGCTGCAAAGAGGTGTTATGGTATATGAAGTACTTAGATGCTACAGGAAGGGTCAAATCAGAAAAATCCATAGGGCAATTAAACTTCTGATTTCAGAGAAGGAATGGACAGAGTGCAGTAAATAAATACTAGAGACTTGTATTGGGCAATAATGATAAAAGATATCTTGTTCATTATGTGAACAATATAGCGACCATAACTCATAGGGGAAAAAAGACAAATGTGATAATGCAATTTAGATTGTGTCATATAATTTATGCATTTTACATCATTCATGACATTTTTACCTGAAGCCTTATTATTATTTTCTAACTCTTTAAAGTTTCATCCTACAATCTTAGTAATGGCTTTAAATGGGTTTTATTGCAACTTTTCCATGGTTTGGGAAGAAAAAAAGGCTTAGCAAAAACATCCTTCAAATGTTTAGTTTTAGGTCAGTTTGACTAGGCTGCCTCCTGTAGTCATCACAGAGAGAGTGATAATGAATGAGAGAATTTTCCAAAAGGCAAATCAGAGCATTTATACTAGGCCTAGGGTGCTTGCATAGAAGAGTTTCCATTAAACTGAATGAAATGGCTGTGTATCCTAAATCTGGATCACATTTTCAAAGGTAAGTGTCCTGTCACACATTTCTAATGGTCATTATTGCAAAGAGGGCTATATGTTACTTTGAGCAATATTATACTCAGTTGTGTCAGACGGCAAGTTTGCTACTGTCCTACACTCCCATCACGTTATTTAACTGCTATGAGTTTCCAAGGCGTCTCAGTTAACCAGAATTTGCTTTGAGCCAGAGCTGGCTTTCTAACTACTGGCAAGCATCTTAAACGTATTCCCTACTTTCATTTGTTGAGGTTTTCTTTTCTTTCTTCTTCCTCCAGAGTCTTACATATAATGTACTGAAATCTTGGATAACTCAGTTGTCAAATTTAAGTATGAAAGTCTAAAAATAAGACCTCTCTTCATGCTTATTGAATGTTATCAAGCTATGAATAGGCAGGGTTTGGACAACTACTGTAATTTCAGTTTAAGGTTCAATTTGTGTTTGTCCATTGTTATTATGATCAGGAAGTTACTTAAACTTAATGAGTAGTTTTATGTAAGGAAACTATCTTTAATTATCTATTCATGCTCACCCCACTGCAGTTTCATTTGTAACATCATTTTCTTCTGTTCAAATAATGGTCGAATATGTAGCTCATTCTCTTTGCAAATTTAATTTTGATCTGTAACAAACAGCCACCCTTCACCTTACTCAAGTGTGCACTGATTTACATATGTTCATGACTCTCCAGTTCTGAATGAGAGAGAACAATGTTTATTAGCAAATGCCATTCTCCCTGCCTTGTCCTTCCTGAAAACATTGTGGCCAGGGATTATTTTTCCACCACATTCCGACCACAAAACCCTCTCACTGGCTTTCAGCATAACAAGTTAGACCAGATTACTCTTCCTGAAGACAATTTCCAGTTCTTCATGCTTTTTACCTAGACACCTAGACATAGGTAATACACTCATAGTAAAATCTGATCCAAAGTTCAGAAACCACTGAGCCTTTTTTCCTTTTGTTGTTGTAGAAATACGTTACAGGCAGAATTTCACGTAACTTGTTTAGACTCTGTCCCTGCTTGCTGCTCAAGTAGTTTCTCTGCACCAGAAAGCAATCATAACTACAGAGAAGGTAATAGCCAAGAAGGCAGCACCTTCTCTATAGCCAGGTGAGAAAGAACCTGAACATGCAAGGAAACATCAGGAATATGGAAGAACTCAGAAATGAGGGGGGGTAGGGTGGGGTGGGGTGGGGGAGAAGGAGGAAGGAAGAAAAAAACCCAGGACACTATTACAGAAATCCATGTTTGAAAGGTGAGTAGGAACGTGTTGTCTCCAGTTTACACCTAGGGTAAAGAAAGGTGACCATGGTTGTCAGACATCACACAGTGTGTGTGACAGGAGACTTGATTTTCTTTGATAGACTATCCTAAGCTGTTAAGAAAAGTGAATCCCAGGAATTCAGTCATGTGATGGAAAAGCATACAAAAAATCCTTACTTTAAACTAGATAGCACAGTTCAAATGTCAGATGTTAAAGACTTGCAGTAAAGTGCTCTGAAATGAGATGCAGACCAGAATTGTTAATAGGAACTATTCAGCAAGAGTATTTATGGGAATCATAAATAACTCACAAACAGGGAGGAGGGAGTGAAATTAACCAAATCAGCAATTCATTATGAATTATTTGCTCACTCTTAAAGGAGGATAACAAGAACCAGGGTCTCCTCCTGTCTCCACAGTAAGGTGAAGTGCGGTCAATCAGAGCAGACAGCCTGGGGGACAGCAGCTGTAACAAGAGCACACCCCTGTCAGAGAGGTCAAGCTTCTATGTGTGGGACATACAGATATACCCAGAAAAGTAAGGGAGGAAGGAAGCAAAAAAAGAAAGGTTAAAACAAGCAAACAGCAAAATAAATAAAACTCAAACAAACTAAAACCCCTAGAACTATTTACAAAGATTAAGAAGTTTTCTTTTGAGTATTTTTCTTAACATTTTAGCTCAGTGTTCTTTTAGTTGATGAAATTCAGAAGGAAATAGTCTGGATATGATCTAAACACCAAAAAAAGCTCTTACTTTTTAAACAGATAGGGTCCAATTCCTTCGAAACAAATGTTGGGAAAGGAGGTGATGTTTGCTGTGTATCTTCTGGCAAGTCCTACAAATGTGATGGTAAACTTTTTCTTATATCCACTCTATGTCCATTATCTCAGCCTACCTATACAAATCATTGTCTTGTCTTACCCACTTTTTCCTGTAGCTAAGTTAACATCTTTAGCTAGCTGATTTGTATATCAACACTATGCCCTCTGCATTGTCCCACTCACTGGAAACTTGTGATCCTGAGGCTGAATAAAGCTACCAAATAATACAGCAGTCCGTTTCCATGCCACACCAATTAAAAAACAAATAATAATAAAATATTGGAAGTTGGTGAGGATCATATTTTTTTCTCATTTTCCCCTTATATTAGCATAATTCAAAATATTTTCTTCACTTACAGCCGGCTTCTGAAGGGGACTTCAGTCTTGATCTAAGGTCAGCAAGAACTGACTCTGCAAATTTTCATTAATTTTTATCTTCCCAGCTAAAAAAATATGCACTGTATTTTTAATTTTTATTTTCAGCCTTTAGGCCTCAACTCTTTCTATACTTCTTTTTGTCCCCAGTAGATTAAAGAACCTTTTGTTCCCTGGTGTTTTTTCCCTATGTATGTGGTTATAAAACATTATCAAATCACCTTTCAATCTTCCTATTATAAGCTTTACAAAATGAGTGCTTTAAGTTTCTTGCTGTAAGTCATTAAGTGTCTGGCCATTAAATAATTTTTATGGCTCTTTTTAGCACCCTTACCAACATCCTTTAAAAATATGGAGACCAGAACAGCAGACTATTGCAATAACAAGCACACAGAGGTAAGCTCACCTCCTTCTACTCCTGTGTTTATATACCCATGGATGGCATTAACTTTTTTCCCACAGCACCACATAAAGGTTTTTAGAGTCACGTATCTACAGTGACCCCTAAATTCCTTTCAGAATCACTGTTTTCCAAGACAAACTACTCCATTCTCTGGACTTGTATTTCTCAGTCTGTTACCTGGCATTTGGTGAGACAGAATGAAGCACATTGTGATTGAAAGGTACCCATTTGCCAAGTAGAGTAGCACCTGCAGTCAACTTTTTTTCTTTCCATGCCATCAGTTCTCACCTCTTCTGCAAGCTCATCACAAGTGATTTTATATTCACTTCCATGTAGTTGGTGGAAAGTTTGCTGCTGAGAGCTTTCTTAGATCACAGGCAATACAAACAGGGAGAGGCTGACACCACAGGCTGGGAATAGGCTTTGTTTCAGTCATAGATGAGCTATATTCTTACAAATGCCTTCAAACACACACCCTAACCATGCCTTTGCTTTCCACGTGGCTAAATGAAGAAAAAGAAAACAATACTGCTGGAGGAAAAGAGGCATAGAGAAATCAGTGGGCTTGTTCACAGTTATGCTCAGAAATAAGAAGTAGGATTCATGTTTGTATGTCTTGTTATTTGTACTCTTTACCTATGCTGTTTAGAATTTTTGCCTCTTTTTCCATGTATTTTCCCTTCTCCTCAGACAAAAAAAAAAACAAAAACAAACAAAACAAAACTCCACAAATAAAAAAATCACCATAGAATTTTTTACCCGTTTGTCCTTCTAAAGGAGATATGCTACCTGAGTCAGTAGCTGCATGCTAAACTTCTGGAAGCTGCTTTAAGTAGACTGTTGAACTAAACAACTATAGTGACTTCATCTACCTCTAATAGAACATTTTTCTGTGCTGCCTTTAAGAAGAATTTGGGTGCATTTGCTAGTGGTCATTTTCTGATAGTTGTGGAGTTTTTTGCGCACTTGAGTTGTCTGGTTAATACCAAAATAGATTCGGTCAGGAGTTCAAGTTTTGCCCGTGCCAGTGCTGGCGGTGTCTTCACAGATAAAGAGAATGAGTCTACAGGTTGTGAGATGAAAGAAACTTCTGACTTGGAGCCAGGTCTGCTGGGAGATTTATGGTCAAAAAGGAGAAAAATTCCTGGGAAGGATGAATCATTCAAGGCCAGGAAAGAGGTAAACTAACCTCTGAGGGGAAGTCTTAGGGGAAAAAGGCAGATCTGTCTAAGTGATGGGGCAGATATCCCAATGGGATTAAAATGCCAGGCTCAGAAACAAAGAGGCGAAGATTAGAGTTGGTGCTTCTGGCTTCCCCCTCTCGTCTAGACATCATTAAAATTGCAGGAACTGATTCAGTGTGTGGAAGTTACATGACCCTGAGGTCACACAATAAGCTTGTTTTGTAAGTCACATGCAGCATCCACCTCTGCTTTCTCATTCAGTTTCTCTTGTGCTCTCCCATTCCACTTCTAGCCTCCAGTCCTAGACTTGTCCTTTGAGACCATTATCACATCTTTCTGTCATCATCACTCAGACCTATCCCACCATGACTCACCTTGCAGGCCCATGTTCTTCTTCCATTACACTCCAAGAGCAACAGCCCTTTCCACCCCAGGCTGCCATTCCAGTCTCTGTCTCTCCATGCTTTACCCTGGGACCCTTTCTCTCGTACTAATGCTAGGCTTTATGTCCTGTGCGTTTGAATCTGGGAGGTTTCTTACTGCATCCCCCGTGAGTCCTTTGTAGGATGTCACTGAGAGCACTAGATTCTCTCTAGAACAGACTCAGTTTTCAGTGCAGCTGCTGGACCAGGCATGCACAGAAGCATCTTAGAAGACAGTTGCAGGGAAGTCCATTCTCAGCCCTGGCTGATGAATTGCCAGTGCAGATGGTATCCTTTGGGAATATATAACTGTTAAAAAATTAAAAAGATCACTACCAAGCATGAGCAAACAGTGATTTCCAAACGTGTAACAAGTTTAATAGACTTTTACAGAGACACCAAAATTCAGATCTCTGAAAAAGGCCACACTATGTATCTAATTTCAAATTCCAAATTGTGAGAATACTAGGCCTTTCTAAAGAATATAGTTTTCTTATAAAAGTCTTTGCTTTGCCTTATGCAGGAAAGATAAGGAAAAGTTTCTTAACAGGATGATAAAATTAGTTTGTCTACCTTAATCTGACCTTGCAGTAACAATTTTGAAACAAGGCAGAAAAAAGCTATAATTTCAGAATAAAAAGAGTCACATCATTTATTGTATAAAGACTTCAATATAACTCACTGGTTGAAATTATCCAGGGAGCCAGAATTAACACACTTGGTTTGTGAGGAAAAAACAAACCCAACGCACAAATCAGTGGCATTTTCAATAACGTCTATAAATGCTGACAAGTCACGGCTCCATGGCTTCCTCCCTAATCCAGAGGTGCAACATTATTCCAGTGCTAACTCAGAGGGTCACTGATTCAAACAACTTCCTGCAGCATATAACCTTTTCTTAGAGCTCTTCTGTTCAAGCACTGACAACATCAAGGCCTGTTTACTTTTTGATACATTATTTTTACTTTCAAATTTTTATCTACATCATGTAGCTTTCCCCCATTTAATAGAGATAAGATTTTGTTCTCCTGGATTTATCATTGTTCTATAACTATGCTTTAACTGTGTTTCTAATCCGTTAAATCATATCTTCTGAAACATGATCTATATTGATCTAGAACTAATTTTTACTTAATTTGGTTTCTGAAAGTGTTGTAAGAAACCTTTACACATACAATTTAGTACGTGTTATGAAAGGGTGAGCTATCAAGTCTAATATTTCTTTTGTTGAGCAGATAATGTCTTACTTTCTTCTCTTGAATTATTCCAACTATAAAGAAAATCTGTATTATAAATGAGTATTAAACAATTTGTTGTGGATACCATTCTTTCTTCAATTACACCATTGCTTCCCTCTCAATCTACTCAGGTACTTACTGATAGCTTTCTTTTTAAATATTTAGAGGGTTGATTTATGTATTCTGATTTCTGCCCTGACTCTTTATGAAGTGATGGCTACACTTCATTGTATGGCAAGTGATACAGCAAATAAACTCTAAGAAATCCCAAACTTAGATCTTTGCATCAGGCTATCCATTGAAAAAGCAGTAAATCCAGAATAAATATATTGATTTCAAAGGCTATGTTGTGAGCTTGCAGACTTACATGAGAAAATAGTGTTTGACCTATTGATTTCTACCAACTATTTGTATTTCCTTATGTGATCATTACGTCATGTTTCCAGTTTGAAATAAAGTTTCTCAAGGTGGAGTTTACAGCAAGTAATAAAGGAGGTAAGGAAGTCCCAGAAATACTAAGGATACATTAAATTCACCATTTTAGAAATGCTAGACTGAGAAAAGGTGCATTTTATAATTTAAAGTCCACTTACATAAGCAAAAAACCTGAGAGCAAGTAGAAGAATAAAAGGTGTATCTTGGTCTGTGTTATTATTGTCTATCAAAGATCTATGGCCAACCACTAATCTGAATCTTTAGAAGTAGGTTGTGCCCATGGATGTAGAGAAACAGATTGCTGGCTTAAAGAGTGTTCCCAAAATCTTCATCTTAAAGAGAGCAGTTTATAAGCTGATTCACTTACTGTGGTGTTTGCCAAAAGAAAATGTAAGTCAAATATAGCTTTAACCATGGCAAAATGTACAAATATTCCCCTATAAATAACAAGTAAACAGATGTAATTAAATGTTAATTCTACACAGACAGGAGAATATATGCAGATTACATAGAAGTTTCTTCAAAATTCTGTGACAAAGTTGCTCTGAAGGTCCAAATTCTCTGTATCCCCTTACAGCTGTGATTTGTGGTATATATGCGACACAACTCCCCATCGTTTTATTTTGATTGGCACAAACCCTGTGGCAATTTTTATGACCAGAAGCATGCTTTGTGAATCAAAGCTTGGAAACTAATAAAAAAAGGACATTAGAAAAGGAATAACAATGACTATGTCTTCTATTCAAACTTCCATGCATCAGAAATCAGAGGTTTATTCCAGTAAACCTGGAGCTTCCAGCAAGAGTGTCTAAAGTTTGTTTTTCCAGAGATGTGGCTGCACCAATCACATTTCCTCTATGGCTAGAGAAGGTTAGTCTCTGAGTATCTGAAGGCCAGCTGATTTTCCTTCACTATTGCAATTCCCAGAAACTGAGTGCGTCAAAGGTTGTGATTCAGCACCTTCTATCAGTGCTTCCTGACATGTTCTAAGATGCACCTGGCTGTCCCTGACCCATGAGACCATTCCAACTTTTAAAGATCATTGGAAAAGCACAGTTCCTCGGGCTCCTACCATTTCCCTGGGATTTTTCCTTTAAATACAAAGAACCAGGGCTTTTACCATCTCTATGGCAACTTAGGATCCCCTATAGACAAAATTAACTCCCACATTTCCTGTCAAGTTTGACTCTCCAGCAACTCTGTGCAGCTGGAGTGGTGGGAAGTTACCAGATTGCAGGAATAATTATAGTAAAATTTCACATAAATGCAAATATGCATACAAAGTTAATTAAAATAGAAAAATGATCACATTTGTAATGTAATTGACCTTTACAGTACTTGGAGAGATACGGACTTCAAATGGGAAAATAAGTACAACCAGGTGAAGGTGATGAGATTGTATTTTTCACTCTGTGGCAATCCTCCTTTTTATTGCATCTCATTTTAATTCTGCTCAAATACAAGATAGAATTTGTGCTTCAGGAATCCTTACACAGAATTAAAGCCAAAGAACTTCCTTGTAAATGTCTTAGGGGTTTTTGTCATCTTGGACTTTTTTGAGCAGATTAAGGAGAAAAATAGCACCTCAGTTCTTTTGTAAACAGTTGTGAAAGATTCTGAGCCAATCTAAGCTTTTTTCAACTCCAGTTTCTTCTTTCACTTATCAAATAAGGCCATTAAACAATCTCTGCCCTTGCCCAGGTCATGGTGCCTCCTTCCTTGCTGGAGCTCACTAATCCAGCAGAATTCTATCCACATCCTATTCCAGTTACTTAGTGAGATAAAGTGGCACAATGGTCCACAAGTGGCCAAAGATAACTGGCAAGACTCCACAGCCTCAGGGGGAAGGTGGGAAAGGATGTTTACCTTTTGGTGGAAGCAAACTATGAGATCACATCCGCTTCATCACGTGGATTTGTCTAAAGAACAGAGATTTTTTGACAAACTGACTGTAGAAATAGCTCCATAGCCAGCACCTTTGCTTTTCAGGTAAAACCATGTGGTATTTTTAGCAATACAGCAGTGCTCCAGAAAATCTTTGGTCTAGCAAATAAACTGTTGAGGTTTTGGCCTCTGGAGATCCCTGTCTTTTCTGTTTGAAATTAACTGGGTCAGATAAGTATTTTCAAGGTCTAAAGCCACGAATGCTGATCCTGCTCATCCTATAACAAGGATAGAAACCCAGCATAACTCGTTACTAGCAAAATGTGAGTTACAGTATATGTAACACTTCAACATATGTTTGGTTCCTCACATCTCTCTTAACACAGAAGGGTAGAGCAAACACTATCCTGTGAAGGTCTTCAGTAAAGAAGTGAAAGGTTTCAGTGGGATGAAATGCTGTCCTGAACGATGAATGCTTTAAATACCATACTAATGAGTGATAAAATCATAATATCATTAGATGATACAGTTTTTAGCTAGCAGTGTTACTTATTAGCAGTCAAAGAATAGGAAGAAAAACAAATATGAATAAGGTAAATGTTATGACTTGACTGAAAAGAATGTAATGAACAAATATTTTCTATTAGTTCATCTGTTTTTGCAAGTGATATTTAGTAATTAAATGAATGGTGAAAGAGCCAAGGTCTACAAGGAAGGAGTTAGAAAATAATGAGAGGGGGAACAAAGCTGCACAAACCCTCCAATTTAGTTGGTTACAGATAAAGATTTGTTTTCAGCAGCAGGGGTCTGCCCTGAGCAAAGCTTTCCAAATGTGACCACAAGTTATAAAACCTTAAATGAGCTAACAGGCGAGGAAGCAATATACCTTTCATTATTACCTGAGTGTGTAGGATATAAGTACAAGTATTAAATATTAACATTGCACAGCGAAGTCCTTGACTGAGATTTTGGAGTGACATGTATTTTAAAGATCTTGCAGACTAATACAATGTAGTAGTCTTAAGGATCCTTCCTGAGCTCCTGACTGGATTTGCAGGTCTTTATTTAAAGTTATAATCAAGTGAGTTTCTTCTGAACCATCTGTTGACACATACAGTGTTCAGTCTCCTGGCTTCTGTAGAAAAAAACCCCCACCACCATTATTTAAAAGCCACCATCTATTTTTTCTCCTCACTTAGAGAATTAGACTAATAGAAATTTTATCTTTTTTTAAATTAACAAACTTCTGTGAACTATTATTTTTTTCCAAGTACTCAGCAAGAAAACTACAATAAGTTTCTGCAGCCTGATTTGTAACATGCAAATATTGGGAATTCATATTTATTTCATTGCAGAGAAAAGAATGTTTTGTCATTTTTCTCTAGGAAAGCAAGCACCAACACAGAAATGCAACAGGCTTTTAATTTGATAAGAGGTCTTGTACTGCAGTGGTTTTTATTTGTTCCCATGGGACTCTTTGAGCTTTCCCAGATCTACCTTGTACCACAGAATTTCCTGATGGTCTTCATCAGCTTTTGAAAACAGAATTGTTACAAATGGTGTTATTAAAATGCCCAGTCTTTATTTGTATACACTCACTATCCAGGTAAGGAAACAGCATACAATCCTTCCACCTTAAACTAAACGTAAATAGCAAGGGGGTTTTCCTCGAGCTTCAGCAGGTGTGCTCAGGGGCTGG
>JANHGB010060292.1:0-18293 GCA_026283785.1 Coracopsis vasa
CCTAATATATCAAAATGAGGGAAGAGTAGAGCCTTTTTTTGGTCAGCATAGGCCACTGCTTGAAGAATTATTTGAATCTAATATGTAAATCCCAACACACTAAAGAAAACCAAACAATAGTTATTGAATTATTGCCACTTCATGGGTATCAGCAATAACTACCAGGCTGCAGAAGAAAAATATGGAAAAGAGCCTAAAATGATGATTTTTTTCTATTTTTATTTGAATGACCCTGGCTATTTTGCTCAGTCATAAATGAGGGTAAGAGGTAGTTTAAAATATATGTTTATCAGACTGAATTTCGCTGGCACCACAGAGGATCTGTTAGGCGTGATAGCATCTTGATGTCAGTGTAGTTGAGGCAGATACTTTGGCACTCAGGGAATTAAACAGCTTGCTCAGAATTTTATTTTAATATTCAGAACATTTTCAGTTATCAGGACTGGGTCCTTCAAGATCATAGTTCTGAATAAAAAGTGCCTAAATTGAGTGACAGCCTCTTCAGGCATGTAATGCTTCATCTACATTAGCCTTGAGATGACCTATACTGAAAGCAACTAGAAGCTTCGTGTGCTCACAAAGCCCAGGTCCACTTATACACACTGATCCATACCAATCAAAAACATCCACTGGTGCCACTCACCTTTTTGACCTCAATCAAAGCCTTCCTCAGAACAATCAAGATTGCCTTGTTGTCCTGATGAAGGCATCTATGCAAAACTCCTATATTATCAATGTAAGAAAGTTTGAAAGACCCCTTCCTAACACAGAAAAACAAATAAGTTTTGCCTTGGAATACTCACTACTTCAGCCTGAACCCAGGTCATGGAAGGAACTCGAGACCAGTATTTTTTATACTGAACTAATCATTAAAATACAGTTTAGTATTAGAATCATAGAATAGTTAGGGTTGGAAAGAACCTTAAGATCATCTAGTTCCAATCCCCCTGCCACGGGCAGGGACACCTCACAAGACTCCATCCAACCTGGCTTTGAAAACTGTCAGAGATGGAGCATTCACAACTTCATTGGGCAATCCATTCCAGTGCCTCACCACACTCACAGTAAAGAACTTCTTCCTTCAATCTAACCTAAACTTCCCCTGTTTTAAGTTTGAGCCCGTTACCCCTTGTCCTATTCTTCGGTCTCCAATGAAGAGTCCTTCCCCAGCATGTTCGTAGTTCCCCTTCAGACACTGGAAGGCTGCTATGAGGTATCCACGCAGCCTTCTCTTCTCCAGGCTGAACAGCCCCAACTTGCTCAGCTTATCTTCATACAGGAGGTGCTCCAGCCTCCTGATCATCCTCGTGGTCCTCCTCTGGACTTGTTCCAACAGTTCCATGTCCTTTTTATGTTGAGGACACCACAACTGCACGCAATACTCCAAGTGAGGTCTCACGAGAGCAGAGTAGAGGGGCAGGATCACCTCCTTTGACCTGGTGGTCATGCTTCTTTTGATAATAGCATAAAATATTTAATGCTCACACCAGCAGTTTTATTCCAGGGTTTATGAGTATAAAACATAGGCTAAAGCACAGAAAAACTTAACTCAAGCACACCTGAGCTTTTCCTCTATGAAGATAGAATACAAAACTTTCAGCATTTCAAGAAGCAGCAACCAACACAAAGTAAGATTTGCCATAATAAATCAGATCACTCACATTTTTACTCTGTTACTTTTTGCTCTGACTCTAAAATTGTCCAAATGCATTAGCAGGTTAAAGGTGAAAATAAAAATCTAAGCCCACTGTGCATGAATGAAAATTACCTATGCTTCCTTATGTCTGCGGGCAGTTTTCTCAGATCCTAAAACATGATTACAATTAACTTTTGATATTTTGGTTTTTTAGATCACTCGTTTTACTGATATTCCCAAAGTCTTGGAAATCAGGCTGAAAAACACTTAAGGCAGACACAAGAACAGATTGTAATTTTGATTATATCTAATTTTTACTTTCTTTATTCTATAAACACTTTCCCAGAGCTGAAAGCTTTTCCCAACTGAAACAGAGAAGATGATCCCACTTGGTTAACTACATCTGAAGTAAATTAGCTGTTTGACTATACAGAAGCATTATAGGATTAGAATTGGAATTAGCATATAATTGTTCCAAAAGCATGAGATCCTTTCCATGGCTGTTGTTTAGAAAAGCCTTGTAGGCCCTATTATTGTCTGTGTTCTTTTGTGCACTAAAGTGGGATTTGGAATTCAGGAAGCAATGGGTTTAAGAAGTTTGCTTTTTTGCATTGTTTTTCCTCAATAGGAACACCATTTTGAGCACCAAATAATAAAGCATTTCAGAAACAGGGAATAAATGATCTGTTAGAGAATGAACAGACAATTCAAAGTGAAGAAACATCTGGGAAAAGAAGGAACAAAAGATGTTGGTTCCTTAGACATCTTTGACATTATCTACACTCTATGTGCTTCATTCTGAAACCAAAGGAATATAATGCATTCACTAGCTTGCCCAAAAGATTTAGGAAAAAGTCTTAGAAAAATCTAATGATATAACAGCTATAAATCTCAATTGCTTTATTTTTCATCCTATAGTCTCCACCCTAACTCTATCTCAAGGATATAGTGGAATGGTGATGGGTTTTTCTCCTATGGGACTGTACTAATTAGGCCTAGTGAGAAAAACTAACATGGGAAAGGTGAAGTAGGTTTTGTGGGGTTTAGTACCGTAAAAGGAAATTCCAATATGTATTATACCATTTTAAGTCATTTGCTAAATTTATACAATTTGTTTAGCCATTATCTAACACCCAAAATCAAAGCTCCTTAACAGTTTCATTGTTTGTTGACAGAGGAATGAATAGGAAAGTTAATGCAAGCCCGCTAAAGCCTAAATCATAAGGTTATATGTGTAATAGTCTTTTCTTTTGTTACCATTAAGGATCAAAATGTTATCTAGTCCTACAGAGATCTTTTGATTTCTGAATGCAAGTATAAGGTACTTATGTTCATTCACTTTATAGAATCATAGAATCCTAAAATAATTAGTGTTGGAAAGGACCTTAAGATCATGTAGTTCCAACCACCCTGCCAGGGGCAGGGACACCTCACACTAAACCATGCCACCAAGGCTCTGTTCAACCTGGCCTTGAACAAGCCTGGAGCATTCACAACTTCCTTGGGCAACCCATTCCAGTGCCTCAGTACCCTCACAGAAAAGAACTTCCTCCTTATATCCAATCTAAACTTCCCTCATTTAAGATTTAATTCGTTACCCCTTGTCCTATCACTACAGTCCCTAACAAATAGTCCCTCCCCAGCATCCCTACAGCCCCACTTCAGATACTGGAAGGCTGCTATGAGGTATCCACGCAGCCTTCTCTTCTCCAGGCTGAACAGCCCCAACTTTCTCAGCCTGGTTGAGAAAACGGGAGGTGCTCCAGTCCCCATATCATCCTCGTGGTCCTCCTCTGGACTTGTTCCAACAGTTCCATGTCCTTTTTATGTTGAAGACACCACAACTGCATGCAATACTCCAAGTGAGGTCTCACGAGAGCAGAGTAGACGGGCAGGATCACCTCCTTCAACCTGCTGATCATGCTCCTGTTGCTGCAGCCCAGGATATGGTTGGCTTTCTGGGCTGTGAGCACACACTGCTGGCTCATGTTCATTTTCTCATCAATCAACACCTCCAAGTCCTTCTAATGTCTTCATGTAGATAAACCCATAGTTGCCTTGTGTGCGTGGCTACTCTTCCTCTAATACAGTAGGATTCCAATTGAATTAGCTTGCCAAAATTTAGACAAATTAAAAAAAAAAAAAAACACAACTGTTTATTAAGTAAATCAACCATTTATGAAGTGAAAACAGGAGACAGTTGTTTTTCTTTATAGTGCTTTCTGTACAATACCTTGTACTCTCATTCTTTGTTTCAGCTTCTGCTGTTTTTAGATTTTGTAAAATTTTTTCTTTTCAGCCAAAAGGTTATTTTCACCTATGTAGCATTAGCAAGCTATTAGATATCTGCCAGTATTAAATGACTGTACATGTTTATATACAAGAAAGCAAAAATTTTAATCTAGTTAGTAATTAAAGTGTCCCTGACATTTCTTGACTTTTTAACTCTTTGTCATCATTCACAACCACATTCTGTCTCATACATCATTAAACATGTTAAGAGATTATAATGCCTGCATTATAATATCACACTCAAGAAGCTGCAGTGAACAGCCCCTGCATTCAGTAGAAATCTACTTTTCAGGATATACACATGCAACTTTAATTAATCTCCAGTGGAAACATACAAAACAATCTTCAGGACCTGATTTTTGTTACTAGAAATTTTGCCATTATTTTAGATATTGTTAACCAATATTTTTTTATTTGCATACACTTCTCATTTCATATTTTTTGTTCTCCCTTTGTCCAGTGTTTTAAGTGCTTTGGGACAGGGAACTATTCTTGCTCAGTAGTGTTAGTACAGATGTTTGCAACTTTGATTTAAGGAGCAGATGGAACATAGTGAAGATGTCTGCCCTACAGTTAGACATGCAACACCCTGAGCCAGCATTAGGTCACACAGGACATGCAGGACTGGGAAAGAGCCCCAGGTGTATTCTGAGAACTAGTGCCTGGCTGTACAGTAACACTGTTACAACAGCAGTTTTGTTCTGCCCCAAAAGCCTCTGTACCATGTGGGGCTGATTAGTGTGATGACCAGCTGGAAGTGCAGCTGAGAAGCTGGAGAGGAACAGTTTTATCAAGCTCACTTAATCTCTTTGAAAAGTGCCTAGCCTAGTTTGGGTTCAAATTAAGAGATCCAAGGAAATGCAAAGTAACATTGAAATACCTGTTAATGGTACTACAAAATGCCACTAGTATTTTCCACCCTCTCAAAACCTACGGATCTACCTAAAAATGTATAGCATAAAAATAATGTGTTAGCTTCTCTCAATGTAGTTGGTTGCTATGTTCAGACAGTTTTGCCTGAAAGTGTTAAATACACCAAATCTCAACTGTATTCTGAGTGCCTAAAATTTCACTTCCCTTCTTTCTGCATGAACTTCAGTTTTCTTCTGGATAAGAAGGGAAATGGCAGTAGCATGCAGCTCAAAATACAACGGGAGTTACAACTTTTGGGAAAACTTCCTCTATATGAAAAAAACCACTAGAAGACATCTTCTCTTTAGATTTTATAATTCATTTTTTCCTTGCCTGGACTAGAGTGTGACTGTGATACATGAGGAGAAAGTACAACCTAGATGCAGATTTAGTTGTGGTGACTTATACCAGTACAGTAGACTCCTTTTCTTTCCTTCAGTTTTCCCACCCCCATGCACACTTTCACTGTACATACTGTTTTGCAAAGACGTTGATGTAAAGACTGTCTGCTCTGACACAGCTGGTGATGTTAAAAGGAGGATGCAGAGACTTCTTTATTCTTCTGATAAATTCCTGTAGCTAAACCAGTACTTTAGAGTGTTGTCATCTGCAGCTGACTCCCTATTCTCCTTACAGATCTAGTGTATTTTATTCTTTTGCTATTTTGTGACCAGCAAAGATTTGAACCATAGAACTAGGATGAAGCTGGCTCAGGTGTTACCCCTGTGGGCAAAGCACCAGGTGTCTACAAAGGGCTGTGTCCCAGTCTGACACATAAGATATTCCACTCCTTTCATCATGAAACATACAATGAGAGCACTTGGTCCTTGGATGTTGCTTTGCTGTGTACATTAATAATGAAGTCCTGGTTTAGTTTGTTGATTGTCGTAGTTCAAGGCCTACCTCTGTGTATTAGCTTTCAGCATATGAAAAAGGAATCATTAGGTTCACTTAGAAAAAACTCTAGCATTCTAGCATATTGACTTAATCTTGTGTACCCACAGTGACAGATATATGTAAAAAATAAATTTACTGTTAATTGAAATAAATACATTCTTTGCTAAGGAAAGATCATATTGAGACTCAATAAATTCATAATTTTATTGAGCTACCTCAAAAGTTTATTGTTCTGGTATTCTGCATAAATACAGACTTTCACATACGCAGAATGGCACATATACCCCTGTACATATCATTCCAGCCAAGAATTTTATTAGTCTTCCTGTTGTGAAGTAACCTAGATCAGTTAAACCATTTAAACTTGTTTCACTATAGATATCTGTCACATAAGAAAATGGTATGTGCAGGTTCTTTTTCATTAATTTACTAGGATGGAGTAGGTTCTTTTTCATTAATTTACTACTTTTCATTAATTTACTACTTGATCACATCACTGACAGCATCTTCCATAGTGTCTACAGAAGTATTGAACCACTTCCTTTCAGAGAAGCTAAAGGAGTCCATCTAGGCACAGCACACTGTATTTACACAGAGGTAAAGGATGCAGGCAACACAGCAGATCAGTTCCATTCTATGTGAGATAACTAATCTATTTCCCTGTATTCCTTTCAAGTATACATACACAGAGAGTATAGCAAAGCTATCCCTAAACTTGTTGAAGTCTTTCTTTAGTGGGGAAAATAAACACACAAAACACTGCATGCAGTTCCTCCCCATACCTCGTGCTCGAGTGTGAACCCCTGCCATCTCATTTGTTCTTTCTCCTATCCCAGCCACCTTCTTTGCCACTGCAGAGATTCAGTTCCTCTGGCTGACCTAGTTCTGGAGTGGACCTGGTGTCTTTAGCCTCCCTTGCGGTCCTTGTTCAGGCAGGACTATCTGCTTAATAGTGCCTTACCAAGGCGTGCATCTACCCTTAAGAATCATTGCTATACTGTGTTGGTTTACAGTGGTAGGATAACAATTAAAACAGAGGTGGAACAGCTTCTTTTTTGATACCCAGTCTTGTGTATCAACATAGAACTTTATGAGTGCGTTTTAATTCTGGAGTTAAATGAGTTGTTCCATGATATGCAGCTAGTAGGTGGAGGAGCCATAATTAGAAAATAGGTAGCATAACTTCTGACTAACTGTTGCATGTTTTTACCACACAACCTGGAACTCCTCTTTCCATCAGATAAGGTGTCTCCTCATGACTCTGGTACACAAGATATGATGTCTCATGTCCCCTAGACATATGGCAGAGACAACAGCATGTTTTTATTAACCTGTGCACATAGCATAGATAAAATAGACTTAACACTGGTAAAAATATCCTGCCATGTTTGTATTTATCTGAAAAATCTAGGGATCCAAATACTAATCCTGCCTGGGCACTTCCTAGAATTCTGGAGAACATGGATTCCATAAAATACAGATGATTTAAGTAACATCAGTGCTCCACAATCTGATCTCAAATCCAGATACAAGAGCCTTCCTAGACATTATTAAAACAATATTTTAATTAAAAAAAACTCCAAACAGATTAACCAAAATTTTAGAGAACTAAAAACGTTTTGACAAAGGTATTTTTTTCATCAGAAGAATTTTGATTATTTTTTTTAATATCGTTTAAGGCATCACTATTGTTATGTTATCAAATTAATGCTCAAATCCACACATTTATTTAGAACTATAATACTTATTAATTTTATTATGATATTGTGTTTAAGTCCTTTCATTATGTAGAAGGATTTCAATTACTATATGAGCACATATGGTTCATTATTTTCCCAAATGTCTGGAAGCTTAGATTCAGTCTGAGCTTCAGATCTGAAGTTTGAACTGATTTTTAGTATCATGAGGTTAACTAAATGCACTAGTTATTTCTTGCAGAAATTTGTAAATGTCCAGTAGAACATTTTCTGAAAATTAGTCACCTGCTTTTCTGATGTGGCTTTCAGAGAGCAAATAGAATTTCTACTGAAGCTATTGACTTCTGATAACTATTTTTCACAAATTATGATTAAAGAAGTAGTCATACCAAATGCAAATATTTGCAACATTCCCAAGGTTTAGTACAGCTAGAAAGGCTATGCATAGAACAAGCTGCTTAATTTCTCAAAACTAATCGGTGCCTCTAAGAAGACATAATCTACCCGATGAATATGCAATTTAATAATATTGATGAGACTGAGTTTTCAGAGACATATTACACAATTTAAGTGAGCCACAAAAAAAAAAAAAAAAAGAAAAAAAGATGTGTTTATTGGTGATGGGCATGTAACTATTCTAGTCTAGCCATGTTTGGTATTTCCTTTTCTGACTGCCAATATTTAACTATTTACTATATCTTTCCACCAAATTCCTGCCATTTCTTTTCATGTTGCAGGTAAGTACAGAACAAAACAAGGTACATGAAGAACTTGCAGGAGATTATACAGCAGAACATACTGGAACTAAAGACATACATGCTCAGCTTACTAACATTTTCTGACAGTGCTTGAGTTTAGGCAAAGTTATCATTCACACCTCTTAACACTCAGCAGTACAAACTCTGGCTCTAGCCAAACATTTCTAATATTCCCTTACTCCTAATGACTTCACCTGGGTGCTTAATGTATGCAGAGGATAAAATACAGACCACAGATTGACAAGAGACAAGAATCACATGCAGCCCTGAGATTTTTGAGGAGAAGAAAATTTCTCCCAGGATAAAAGGTCTCGTTCATCAATATTAGCTTGAAAATTTACACATATGAATGCTAAATAGAATAACTATGTTATTTCTTAAATTATAAGGTTAATGGTAGTGACTTCAGCAGACATTTTGGTCAAGCAAAGACTGCAGGCCTGCACGCTAAATGTGTAAAGATTATTAAACACTAACTGGATCTCTCCAAGGAGGGAACTGTACTCAGAACAAATAAACTTTTTCCCCAGTTACGTGTGAAAGTTGTTCAGATACCAGCTGAGATTGATGCGTCTCATTTAATAAGGGCTACTGGAAATTAATAAAGAACAGTAGCAATGTGATATGCTTGGGGTCTGACCCTGAAGTTTGTAATCAATTAGAACTCTTTCAGAAAGAAGTGCTGTCCATCCTGCAGCAGGTCTGAGCACTCTGCTTTTTAAATTAAATTAGACAGTAGACCCAAATGAGGTATACATATACATTTTATATACATACATATACATTTTACTTTTTAATAACCTGCTTATTCAGGTAGTGTTAAGGGTTTGTTAATGTCGAAGAACAAAGTTCCTGTTAAAATGATATATTTTTTACCTTAAGATTGTATTATTAAACTGTTTCCTGGAGAGTCTCTTTGAGCACAGGCCCTTTAAAACAAATCGGACACTTTCAGCAAAAGGCATACTTGCATTCCACACTGAAAGGTTGGTATCATACCGTAATAGTCATTCCATGAGATTTCAGGCTAACCTGCCAGAAAATGGTTGATTTTTTTTGGCTTTCTTCCTCCATTTTTCACCCACCCCCATCTGCTCTTTATAATATATTTAAATAGAGAACAAATCACACATTTTTGACAAGCAGGAGCTGGGGTCAGAATCAACCCCCATCCACTTCCCAGCTTTCATCTGCCTGAAGGAACATGGTTTGTTTTATCTCATACTTAGGAAACAAGCCAAATGGAACATGCCCTTGGTAAGATCTGCCTCTCATCTGAAGAGCCTGTCTTCTCTGAAGGACAAGCTCCTCCTTCCCTTCTCCTCAACTCAAAATAACTTTTTATGAAGTTCTCAAAGAAAATAAAAAAATTGTAAGACTCCACTAAATATATATTATTTTAGTAAAAGAACATAAAAGTTTGGACTCTGGAGGACTAAAAGGTGTTTGTGAGGGAGGAAAATCTTTCCTCTAGAACAGGAACAGGTCATACCTGCATTGCTAATATGAAATGGACAATTGCATAAAAACTGTGCCAGTGCGACAAACTGAGGAACGCTGAGCCTCAAGGCTAAATGATTCATAAAGGAGTCAAAATGTCAAGTCCAATTTAGCTTTGAAAGTCAGAGAAGTGTGGGTGTCATTTGTTGTTGTTTGGAGTCTTTTTCAGGTTGAAATCATTTTCTTCCTTCATAAAAGTGCAAAACAAAACAAGTAAATGGCACCTTGTGCATACATTTCAGCAGTGTATACATAGCAGTTGTCAGTTACCTATTGCATTATCTGCATCATTTCAGAAGTGTACTAAATTTGAGGATCTCTCCACTCTACCAAGGATCTCAGCACTGCTCACAGAGAAGGTACATGATACATGGAAAAGGGCAAACTATTTAGACCTCACTGTATACTAATAACAGTGTGACAACTACTTTGCTGCTTCTAGGCAAAAAAAAGAAAAAAAGGAGCTCTCTAAATGAAGACATGTGAGCAACACATTCTTTTGACAGCAGGGTAGAGCTTCCTGTCTGATCATTTATTAGTTGTTTGCAAACTGAGTGTAAATTAGGTCTGAGGATTTTAACTGCTATAAACATACCTTAGCATGTGTGTGCAAAACATTCAGGGAAAAGAAAGATATGTTCCTTATATTCCAAATATTCATACTTTTTTTCTGGAGAGATGCTTCTATCACATCCTCTGTGCTACCTTTTATGGCAATAGATAATAGACATGTTTACAGGTATGTGGTGTTCACAGCAGTCACAGGCAGTAACACAGGCAGTTCTTATGTGCAGTGTGGCCCTGGAGTTTTAGTCAGGAGGGAAAGCGTTGCTTGAATTAATGGTCTAAGATTAGACCCAAATAAGTTTGTATACACCCAAAACTGTCAGATGCTTCCAATTCTAGTAACTGGCTAAGAAAAGACATCTTCTGATGAGGTACAGTTGCAAGGAAGAAATTATGCTCACTTAACATAATTGTAAGTATGTGACAACGGTAGTAATAAACACCTCCTAAAGTGTGATCTATTAAATACCGTACTAGCAAGAATCTTTCACAGGGAACATGCACATGTATAGGTTGAGTAAGGGATGACAAGAAAACTGAAATATGATATTCTACACAACTTCCATACACCTGTATACTATTAGATTAAAGGCCTAGATCCTGCAAGAGGAACTATTATAGCTGTTAAGCATATATATAAGAATTTACAGTCCACCCTCTTACCACTTCAAGGTCTGGAAAACTAATATCAATGAAACAAAACTGAGAGAAAAAAAAAAGCCTATCAAAGTTACTTCTACTAGAATATGTAATAGTTTATGAAAAAAGTTTACCAAATCTCTATCCACACCGACTTTCAAAAGTAGACTGGAAAAAGAAAAAAAATACCTTTAAATATTCTGCATATAAAAATCTTATTCTAGCAGGGAACTGTTTATACTTTCTTTGATTCCAGTACACCTTGGCGAAAAACAAAAAAAAAACAAACAAAAAAACAAAAAAAGTGTTTTGCATAATACATTTTGGGGGACAAAAATCACACCATTCATTAAAATTTGTCATCTTCATTACAGCTCAAATTAACAAAGATAACATTATTTAGGAAAGTATTTACATTTGCATTTAAATTTAAACATGGAATTACAGAGGAATTACAAACTCTGTGGTTTTGCTTAGTTTCCTTCATTCAGATGTAATTCTAACATATTGCTGCCTAAAGGTCATAGTATCAAAGAACCAGCTAGGTTGGAAAACACCTTTAAGATCATCAAATCCAACTGTTACCTCAGGACTGCAAAGTCCATCTCTAAACCATGTCACTAAGGGCCTCATCTAATGGTTTTTGAACAATTCCATGGACAGTGATTCCACCACTTCCCTGGGCAGCCTGTTCCAATACCTGATTAGCCTTTTGGTGAAGAAATTTTTCCTAATCCAGTCTAAACCTTCCCTGGTGCAGCTTGAGTCCGTTACCTCTTGTTCTATCGCTTGTTCCTTGGGAGAAGAGACCAACACCCGCCTCACTACAACCTCCTTTTAGGTATTTGTAGAGAGCAATAAGGTCTCCCCCGAGCCTTCTCTTCTCCAGACCAAATCACCTCAGTTCCCTCAGCCGTTCCTCATAAGGCTTGTGCTCCAAGCCCTTCACCAGCTTTCTTGCCCTTCTCTGGACCCACTCCAGCACCTCAATATCTCTCCTGTAACAAGGGGGTCAGAACTGAACACAGGATTCAAGGTGCAGCCTCACCCATGCTGAGTACAGGGAGATGGATGATCACTGCCCTGACCCTGCTGGTCACACTATTTCTGGTACAGATCAGGCTGCTGTTAGCCTTCTTGGCTGTCTGAGCACACGCTGAGCTCATGTTCAGCCAGTCAGTACCCTCAGGTCCTTTTCCACCAAGTAGCTTTCCAGCCACTCTTCCCTAAGCCGGTAACGTTGCATGGGGTAGCTCTGACTCAAGTACAGGATCCAGCACTTTGGCCATGAGCAGCCAGTTTCTCCAGGAGAATGCTGTGGGAAATAGTGTTGAATGCTTGCACACTATGTTTAAAAAGTAAGCAAAATTCTGTCCTCCCAGTTCATGTAACTATCACCAAAATGCAACTACAGCATCAGCATTGATGGAGTGATGAATCAAATTTATTCCTGTACTAGATGCTCACGAACTGAATAACTATCCATTGTAAATTATGGAGTGAGAGTCAGGTCATACACTGGTCTTGTGCTGGTACTTTCTAGTGCCATCAGAATTTAAATCTAGACCTGGTTAGATTGCTGAAAGTTTTTTGCCAAGCTAAGTGATGGTCTCTGGGCATTTTCCCTAGGCTATGTGTCTATGTCAGATAAGCCAGTGTCAGAAGCATCCCAAACAGTGAAACAAGACTTTCCCATTACTTTTAACAGCATTGATTCAGGTAAATATTGTTACCTATACAATATCTCATCCTTAAAGGAACTCAATCTCTAGCAACAATTTAAGATGGAATCAGGGAAATAAAAGCAGCTCTTCCACTGCTATAGGATATGGGAGACAGGTTTACACTGTGCATTTATTTTCCGTTATTCTGTCAATTTTTTCTATTACAAGCTGAATTGTCCACCTATTTCTTGAGCTTTATTATTTTCCCAAACGTTTTTTTTTTCCTTCCCACCCATAGCTGCTAAAATTCATCAGTCACACTGGCACTCTATAATGAACTCTCCTTGAGAAACAAGAAAGTGACATAAATTTCAAAGAGGGTGGGGGCGTGGGCTCGACACTAATCTGCACAGGGAAGAAATTGAGAAGGAACAGGCTGATTGGAGAAGAGGATGAGGGGGTAGAAGAGCATTTGGGATAAAGATACTGCTCTCATTCTAATTTGATGTTGCATATAGCAGTCTTGATTTTTGGTATCTGTTGTCCTTTGCAGTTGGGCAGAACCACCCTCTGAAGTACTGTCTAACAGTAATTTCTGAAGAAAATGCTATCTCCTTATCGCTTCTGAAAATGTGTTTTGGAAAACTTATTGCTGGTTTTGACACGTGTTCAGTATCAACATGTATATTAGGTAAACAGTGTGTTCCTGAGATTGCAAGGGTAATTCTTGAGCTACGCTGAAATGACAACTCACTGGAATGAAAAATTCATGGAAACTACTATAAGGAGAGTAGAAAACCAGTTTTAACACCTGTAAAATTAATATGTAAGGAAAGAATCAACTTAATCTTCAGAAAGCATTGGGCTGAGCCTACTTTGTAAGCAGAAGATGCATCCAGATGCAATATAAATGTAAGAGAAAGGTCTTCTCTGAGCCCTTTAATCTAAGCCTTTTCATGGATATTCTAAGGGTAAATAAGAACCAGATCACAATTTCTAAAATGTCCATTTCAGAGGTAATGTGTAAGTAGAAGCTGGTGGTCCAGATGCCCAAAGCTATCAGTTCCCCCTCATTCCTGAGCTAATAAAGAATATTGAATATGCAAATTTAAATTTTGAACCTCAAAAAACCTCTCCTTCAGAACTTCTGATTCTGTTAAAATCAGAAATTACAGTCTTACTCTTGCTTGGTTCTTAAGCAACACATGGTGTTCACAAATTAAAAGACTGCTTTCTAAATAAGAGCAGTATAATTTTTTACAAAAGATATTTTATTGGAATTTTGGAAAAAGGTCTGGCCATATCACTAGTCTGAACTGTTTCTCTTTACTCCAAACTATTACATAAAGTTTTATAGTAGTGGACAAAACTTCAAACCCAAAAAAGCTTGTAAAATTAACATATTTTTCTGGGATTTTTTTTCAGCATCTAATAAAACTCATTAAAATTAGCTCAAACACCTAATTCTTGCAAATAACACAGATGTAACAAATTATTTTCAGATGCAGCAACAGAAATGGGGACTACAGTATCAAAAATTAATTCCTATTATTTATTTATCCATATATAACCCAGTTTCCTTGGACAACATGTTGTTCTAAATTTACTAGCTAATTTCAAAGCATTAAGGAAATGTTCAGCATTTTGAAGTAATTGTTATTGCTTAGCTCTAATTCAAGCACAGTGTATTCTTCATTGATGAATTACTAACATTTAAAACTGTTCAATTAACTTATGATACATAGTAACTTTCACAGGAAGACATTACTTGATTGTAAAGATATATCCACTTAAGAAAAGACAATCATACTGCAAGCTGAAGTCAGGCAAATTCAAATTAGAGATAAAGAACACATTTCTTAGAAAGTAAAAAAGCACTAGAAGAAATTTGATTTAGAGATAAGCAGCTGAAGGAAGCAACGTGATTCTTCGGATCCAGAGACACCTTGATTTGTGTCATACAGCTTCAAGCATTTTAATAATGTGCTCAAAACACAGAACAAACTGAGAGGACAAGGCATCTTACAAGGGTGATTCTGCTTCTGAATGTCTTTCTGGTTGCTGCTTATACAAGATACCAAGGTCAGTTCAGGGAAAACTCTGTGTATTTAAGTCTCTTATAAGGAGTATCAGACTAGACTGTTCAGTTGTCTCAACTGGTTTTAAACTTTTCAGTTCTACCTTTTCCATATTACACTGCACACATCTTATTTTTGCTTTGAAAGAATTACTTCTAGGGCTGCTAGAGAAGTTATACCCTTCCTGCCCATTCAAGTCTTAGTTTCTACTGCAGTAGTGAGCAGCTATGCCAGATAAGGCCTGCCATGGCAGTTATTTTAATAAGTAGTCCATCCACAAAAACAAATACAGACTAACAATGATGCAGAGACAAAAGAGTCATCAGCTAGTGATTACTTGCAGCAATAAAGTTCAATATGTGCAAGCTGATGACCTAGAAATTATTGTATAAGCCATTACTAATTTTCTGAGTCACCTAGTCAGCTCTCCATTGAGTCTTAGATAATATCTTGTAGCTGAACTCAGAATTGCTAACACAAAGTTAAAGCAACTTCTCACCTAACAATTACTCATCCCCACTCTGTTGGGTGTAAATTTGATATGAAACATTCCTTGGTATTTTCTGCCCCCACGCAGCCTACAGAACTTCTGTTCTGAGTGAACACTTAACTTCTTGAACATTTCTGTAGCCTTGAGGGGAAAAAAAAAAACTTATTCAGATGAGCAGGACAAAAAGGCTTATACGTGTCCCAGTTCTTACTTGCCTTGAATTCTAAGTAGTCATCCATACAAATTATGATTGTGATATGGATGCAAAATGAACACACATTTTAGTGTGTTGCTTTTCACAAGTGTAAATGACTATATATTGTGAGTGCTGAAAGGGACCCTGTCAGTATGCAGTATAAAATTTTCTATAAAGAACAATGTGATTTTGAGGTACAAATTTCTCATTAGATTTCAGATAAGTGAATTATTTTCAGATATATCAATCACTTGACTAGTCAGTGAGGGGTTATTTATGAAATCTAAATTGAACCTTTTATTTTGAATAAAGTAGCTATAGAGATCTAAAGAAAAAGGAAAAATCTGAGCCTTAACTCCCTGTTTACTATGGTGATTAGCAAGCTGCATATTTCCTTTCCCTAACAATTTTTTTTTTTCTGTAATACTTTGAACGTCCTCAGATTTTCTTTGCCTTTTTGGCCTTAAGCACATGTTCAGCTCATTGGTTACAAGGATTTCCTTTACAGTCTTTGGCTAGGTGCCACTTTCCAGCTTGCCTTTCTACATTCTTGAAATGATCAGTCTATTCCCCCTGTTTTGGGGGGATGATACCTCATGGTTCAATCATCTTGAGTTTCTGGGAGCACAGGAAGCTTCTTTTTACTTGTCAAGTTACTGTTGCACATACACGACTAATACCTTTCTTAAATATACTTTGTTATTTTGCTCCTTAACTGAAAAGCAATACTATTTTTGAATGGTAATTTCTTTTGTTTCTGCTGCACTATGCAATACTCATATATGTATAAAATCAGTCCCATAATAAGTTTGTTCTTCATATTTTGAGATAACTCATTATTGCAAGATTAAATAGGCTTGACTGTGTTTTGGTATTTTCTGCTCTCATAACGTTCAAGTGATAGTAGTCTCACTGTAGATCCTGTTTCAGTCCATGCCAGCATGCAGGAGCCTGTAACTTCTGTTTTTAGTCTGTTAGCTGGATCTTAACAAATCACTGATTTCTTATCTATTCCTTCAGCTTTGGCAAAAAACTCTCCATCAGGAAAGTGGAGAGTATGACATATCCCCTCATAATTATTATCCAGATCATCTTTGAGGAAAGGAAGCTTCAAGGTCACCATTTTACCATTCTTGTCAGGTTTTTTTACTAATATGTTTTGATTTATTTCCAGTCATTCAAGGACGATATCACACAGATGCCTTGTAAGCTATCGGAAATTATACTGTACTGTAAGTATTTTCCATTCTTCAAGACTTGAACCTTGTTATTTCCAATAAAAAGACCTCCATTCTGAAAACATAATTTTACTTTTTTCTTTTTTTCCCTACAGCAAGGATTCTATCTTTGGCAACTGTATGATGTTCTTCTGTATCCAGGTCACTAGTAGATCAACCCTGTATCACTGATCTATTCCCTTTATTATAACCACTACATTATTTATCACTCCATATGTTTTTGTGTTTTCTTCACCAACTAGGATTGAAATTTATTTTCTAATTCAGTAAGAAAAACATTAAATAGCTGAAGGTTAACATCATCTCTTAATCATATTCAGCAAATCATCGTGGCAATCAACACAGCATTATTATCCCTATGTGTATTTACATATAAAATCCATTATTAGCTATTTTATTATGTGGCAAGGTTGACTTTATGTTCTTCTAGTTCATGAGTGAAAATGTACTGTGAAAACTATTCAAATAACTTACAGCACAACTCTTAAACTTATACTGTGTACTGAAGAGCACAGTTACCGCAAACCGTATTATCCAAGATGCAATCTAAAGCCATAAAATGACAAGAGGGAGGTTATAGCTGGGAATGTAAGAAGTGAAAGACAACTATATGTACAGTTTATACAGTGTATATGTGTGTATAAATCAACTTACACCATTTTATATATATGCATTCATTCCATATAAATACATTGGTTATGATACTGAAATAACCTTATGGATAAAAGTTCTTCATCAAAAAGTTGTGTCACTTATGCATATACTCCCAATAGTCAGTAACAGGTAAATATTCTTGTTAAACAAGGATCAGGGCGACACACAAAAGAGCTGGATGACCTTGGGAATTTCAGTAAGATTTAAACTGATGCAGTTCAATGGAATGAAATGCAAGGTCATGCAGTAAGTCTTACTTCAGGACTGGATCTACACTAAAACTGAAAGTTCTTAGAATTGAAATCACAGCACATAAGAACCTCACAAAAACAGAGAGTGAATTAGAGACTGACTGCAAGACGGGTTTAAGCCATGCTTAAAAAAAAAAATAATAATTTTAGTGAGCATCAAGCAATATTTCCAATAAAGAAACAGAAGGCAGTAAGATCTCATCTAGAATACAAGATATGCATTGTTAGCACCAGTTTTCAGAACGACTAACTAAAAGATTGAGATGATTGAAAGAACAGAAAAATACAAAAAGGTGAAATAATTTTACTTTTATAGTCCACCAAAAAAAGAGGTTTGGAAAAACTATTTTTTTCCATGCATAAATACAGCAAATGAGTTAAGCATTATGGAAGATTAAGAGTTATTCGAGTAAAAGATCAAGCTGTTAGATAAATCAGTGGTTTACACACAGAACATATCTATTATGTGTCTGGAAGATTTCTAGTGCTCAAAAAAACATCTGCATCATGTTCTCACCATCCAGATGTCCTTCTACAATAATACCTCTTTAGTTGAGCACAAAAAGGTGGATTTAATATGGAATTTGTTTGGTTTATAAAATAAATATCAAGATATAGAGGGTCTACAGAAGTATGGGATTGGATTTAATGAGCCAGAAGGTTCTATGTATTCTTAGCTTCCTGACTTGCAAGATCTAAAAAAAACCTCACCAGTTGTGACCCTTGTCCACTCACTGGGAATGTACAGAATTGAAAGACAGCAATTAATTTCCTACACAGTAGGCACTTAACTACTACTGGATATGATAGCCATTCATAAAGGA
>JANHGB010060296.1:0-12610 GCA_026283785.1 Coracopsis vasa
TAACCTGGATAGACTGATATATAGAACATTTAAGATTTACTTACAAAGATACTAAGATAATGAACGAAATGGAACAAGCTAAATAACAATAAAAAAAAAAAAAAAAAAAAGGAAAGAAAAGCATTGCCATATATATGAAAAACATTCTTCATTCTCAGGAAATAAATAATAAGAATTATAGCACTCCACCATCCAGGGAAAAATTTAGTGAAAATAAGATTGTAGAAATGTGGAACATGTGAGAAAAATAGCAATATTTCAAACTGACAAATTTTTGTCTTGTGTAAAAAGCACAACTAATTAGATTTCTCTGATCTACTAGAGCACAGTTTTCTCACCATTTTCAATTTTTTTTATTTTTATATAGACTGCAGTTTAGTACAGGATAGATGCTTTTATATCACTAAGCTATCTATTTTAGCATTCTACCTTTCAACTGATTTTTAAAATAATGAAAATATGCCTCCAAATTGTGCAGGCACTCATCTCACAGGTTGTGGTGTTATTGCCAATGCCTTCAGAGATCTTACTGAGAAAACCTCAATTTTTACCAATTTTATTAACTATCTTGATATTCTCACTTGTTTAGAACCATCTTCCAACAAATAATATCATTTACTGTACACTGTAAACTGGAAGAAGATTTGCAAACGTAAGGTTATCAGATGAAGAATGGAGATAGACATGTCTATATCGATAGATATCAGAAAAGAATTACAATGCCAATGATTAATATTAAAAATAGCAAACTATACCATTGTTTCAAAATTTTACTCAGTAATTTATTATTTTGGGGGGGGTTCATAAAATTGTATTTATTTGTTACATTAAATGTTCATACATGTACTGCATAAATACATACTTGTTTTCAAAAGAAAAATGAACATTTAATCAGATAAAATTAAATTTTCCAATGAGGCATTTTGGTAAAGGAATATAGAGTTGAAACTAGTTATGTATTATGAATAAATATATGCTGCTAAGAGCTGGGAAAATGGAAACTCTAAAGAAAGTACTGTTCTGTAATATTATTTTATATCTATTTTAAGAATGGATAAACCATCTTGAAGGAGCAATGTGAAATCATAAGTTCCTAAACCAGTAAGTAATATATTCCTTACTCGTAACTGAAAACATTTTGAAGATTCTTGATAATATGTCGATTGCAGCCATGAATAGAACTCAGGTTTTCCTTATTACGCTATATAATAAAGAAAAAATCATCCAGAAGACAAGTTTTCCAAGTAGTTTAACTTAAAAGCAAGGGGTTGTATTATATTCAGCATTATCTTCCACTTTGGTGAATATGATGCTGTTAAACAGTTCATTTCATCAAGTCTCTTAATTCATATAAAATGTCATGCTTCAGTCTGTCTGTGGCAATACCTGTCTTTTATAGAAAAGGGAAAGGAAGTGGAGTTTTGAGTAACAGAAGAGCCAGGGTGCTGATATATTAGGAACCAACAGGATAACGACCTGTGAGACACCACAAAGGAATCGGGGCATGTTCCTCTAGTAAGACGTCACAGGTGATAGCCCAGCTGAAGTGTTTGTGCCAATGCGTGCAGCATGGGTAACAAATAAGAGGAGCTGGAAGCTACTGTGCAGCTAGAAAGTTACAGTCTAACAACTATCACTGAAAAATTATGGGACAAATCTGTGGTGACGTGACCTTGACTGGCCACCAAGTTGCTCTACCACTCCCTGTCCATCAACAGGACAGAGGGACCAAAGCTTGCAAGCTAAGTACAGTGAGAGCACTCAACAATTACCATCACAGGTAAACCGGACTTGACTTTGAAATTTAACTAATTTTATTTTTTTGCCAAATATAGAAGAAGAAATAAGATCTAATCTAAAACCACCTTCCCCCTACTCCTCACTTCTTCCCAGGTTCAACTTTTCTCCCAACTGGGGATGGGAAATGAGGATGGTGGTAATTTCATAACGTTTCATTTCCCCTGCTCCTTCTTTCTTGTGTTCTTCCGCTGCTCCAGAGTGGGGTCCTTCCCATGGGACACGGTCCTTCATGAACTGCTCCAACTTCTCTTACAGGCTTCTTCAAGAGCTGCTCCAGCACAGGTCCTCTTCACTGGTTATGGTCCTTGAGGAACAGACTGCTCCAGTGTGAGTCCCCTGCAGGATCACAACTCCTGACAGAAAACCCGGTGTGGTCTCTCCATGGACTGCAGCTTCCTTTAGGGCACATCCACCTGTTTCAGTGTTGGGTTCTGCACAGGCTGCAGGGTGGATATCCACTTCATTGTGGACCTCAAGTCCAGACTGACCGCAATGGGGAAATCTGCATTACGATGTTCTTCACAGCAGGCTGCAAAGGCAACTCTGCTCTGGTGCTTGGAGCACCTCTTTCCCCTCCTTCTGCACTGATCTTGGTGTCTGCAAAGCTGTTTGTCTTACGTATTCTCACTCCTTTCTCCCAGCTGCTGTTGTGCGATGCTTTTTACCCATTCTTAAATATCTTAAATGCTACTGTTGCTGATAAACTCAGCTTTAGACAGTGGCAGGGCTATCTTCGAGCTGTCTGGAGCTGGCTTTGTCAGACAGCATCTGTTTTCTTCTCACAGAGGCCACCACTGCAGCCCTCTCTGCTGCCAAAACTTTGCTATGTCAATCCAATACAGAACCACATGACTGGACATCATGATTTAAGCCCAGCCAGTAACGCAGAACAACCCAGCCACTTGCTTACTCTCCTCTTCCTCCCGCATCATAATTGATGGCTATAAACTATTTAGAAGGGACCAGCAAGGAAGTAGGGGCAGAGAAGCTGCTCTTTATGTAAAATAATGCACTGCCTTCACAGATCTGTCTTTGAAAAACAGAGATAAACAGGTTGAGAGCTTATGGCAAAAATTAAGGGACAAACCAACAAAAGAAACCTCATGGTTTACATTTACTACTGACTGCCGAAATAAGTGGAGCCTGTTGATAAAGTTCTTTTTCTAACTATGGAAAGCATAACTCTCACAGGTTCTGAACTTGCTAGGAGACTGTCCTGGGTTAAGCTGTGACAATTATTTTTCTCCTTCTTAGTAGCTGGTGCAATGCTATGTTTTTGGCTTTAGTCTGACAACAACGCTGAGAACACACCAATGCTTTAGTTATTGCTAAGTAATGTTTACTCTGATCAAGGACTTTTCAGTCTCATGCTCTGACAGGGACGAGGGGCACAAGAAGCTGAGAGGAAGCAGAGACGGGACACCTGATCCAAACTAACCAAAGGGGTATTCCATAACACAGCAAGTCATGTCCAGTGTATAAACTGGGGGGAGTTACGCAGAAGGCCCAGATCACTGCTCTGGTTGAGCTGGGCATCAGTTGATAGGTGGTGAGCAATTGTACTGTGCATCACTTGGGTTTATTGTTTTCTTTTCCTTTTCCCTTTTTAGTTTTATATTCTCTCACCTTGTTATTTCCCTTACCATTATTATTATTGGTGGCAGCAGTAGTGATTTGTGTTATACCTTAGTTACTGTACGGTTCTTATCTCAACCCATGGGATTTACATTCTTTCGATTCTCTTCCCCGTCCCTCCAGGAGCAGTGGGGAAGAAGAGGGAGAGTGAGAGAGCGACAGCATGGTTCTGAGTTACCAGCTGGGCTTAAACCATGACAGGGACTTCAATCTCCCTGGTACCTGCTTTTCCAGCACAGCAAGCAGTAACCAGACCAAAACACTTTCAGAGTGCATCAAAGATAATTTCTTAATCCAGGTGATGGTTTGACCAAAGAGGAGCATTGCTAGACCTATTGTTACCAACATAGATGAACTAATTAGACATATCAAGATTGGTGGCAGCCTGGGCTTCAGTGATCATACTGTGGTGGAATTCATGAACTTGATAGGGGCCAGGTGAAGAATAAAGTCAAGACCTTGAATTTTAGGAGAGCCAGCCTTCAGGATTTTAAGAAAATAGTAGATGAGACCCCATGGGAAACTACTCTCAAGGGAAAAAGAGCTGAACAGAGCTGGCAGCTCTTTAAACTCAAGAGCTCTCAATTGCCATGTATAAGAAAGTCAAGGAAGTCAGGAGACTAGCAGGGCTGAGTAAGTACCTCTTGATCCTTAGTAACTAAAGTGTAAGAAGGAAATGCACAGGTATGGAACCAGGGCATGTATCCTGAGAAGAACATAAGGACACTGGTCAAATGTCTCGGGACAGGATCAAGAAAGCTAAGGCACAGCTGGACCTTGAATTTGGCAAGGCATGTGAAGAATAGTAAGAGTGGCTTCTACGGGTACACTGATCAGAAAAGGAAAATTAAAGAAAATGTACCCCCTTCATAAACAAGAGAGGAGAAATGGTGTCAACCAACATGGAGAAGGCTGAGTTACTCAACAATTATTTGCCCCAGTTTTCAGTGGTAATCTCTCCTCCCACATTTCTCAGTCCCTGAACCTCAAGGCAGGGACTGGGGGAACAAAGTCTCTCCCATCATAAATGAAGATTAAGTCTGGGAACACTCAGGGAAACCGAACATATACAAGTTCATGGGACCCAAGAAGATGCCTCCCAGGGTCCTTAGGGAACCAGCTAATGTAGTTACTAGGCCACTCTTCATCATATTTGAAAAGTCATGGTTATCAGGTGACTCTTTGTTTTCACTAGTAATAATAGATACTCCTTGTCTCACAGGAATATTGCAAAGAAAATAATTTCCCTTATATAATAAACAAAAAACATCTCACTAGTTGACAGCTAAAATTAATGTCCACATATAACACAGGCTTTTTTACTGTATAATGTCAGCTGATATTAAAACAATCTACCTGACATAGCTTTTCCAAGTAGTTTTAATCTTCTAATAATAAGATTAAAAACAGGCTGTGGATTTTTTACTGTTTGTCTACTGTAGTTTAATTATTTCATATCTGTGAATTTGTTTATGACATATTTGTCTATAAGTGAAAATTAATTGCTAATTTCCAAGTTAGAGATTTTAAAGCCGTGATAAATCAACCTTAAATACAGTAAATGAGTTATTTTGAAAATTTCATGTTTCTGATCAGATAGATAAAGCTGCATTAAAAACATACTTTTGTAACTCACTATCTTAAAATCCACATGAGCAAAAGATTTTCTTCCTTTCCATTCTTTACTTGCGAACAGCAAACTCTGCAACTTATTACTAGTACAGTTGATCTCTTTCAAGTTGTTTTCTAATATTAAATTATTTCCCTCATGTAGGTTTGGATGATACTGCTGGTAGATGAGTGTACAATGCTAAGATGGGAGTATAAGGATTTTCCTTTAGGGTGTTGTCAGCATCCAAAAAATTCTGACCAAGCTCTTTTTGACATCCTACATGTGAAAGGTTTAATGCTTACTACCAAATTTTCTTATTTGAATGTATTAGATTGCTATACTCAATTTTGATTTAGTGAGGTATACAACTGTATACTTAAATCAGTACAGGTAGAAATTAGACTTACAAGAATATGGTAAGTTTAGCAGTTGTAATTTACAGTAGAATCACAAAACAAATATGATGCCCATTACTAGTCTCTGTGATTATTCTCACAATCTTCATGTTAGGCATCGCCAGCCAACATGAAGCAGTATGTGAGTTGAAACCACCCTAATTCCATTTCTCTTGTCAATGTTCTCTTGGGTTTTGTTCATTTTTTGGTACCCTGCTGAAGTAAGACATATATGCACACACACTCACACCTTGCTGTTCTGGTGAGTCAAGGAGACGCTTGTAGTCTTTCAATTAACTCAGTGACTAACAGTTACAGTCAGTTGATACAATAGGTTAATTCACTGAACAGATAAAGTCGGTTGAACCACCTGACTGTCATAGCTAGTTGGCTAATGTGCTCAGCTGATGTGGCTGGCTAGCCTACTCAGTTTATGTAGCTCTTTATCCAAACCAAGGGCAACACTTCAGTTTCCTTTGTGTTGAGATATCTGGATTCATCTTTCTGTGAGACAGCCATGATCAATTACTGTATACATTCTGCCTTGATCCTCATGAATATACCTTCTGTCTCAGTCCCTTCAAAGCTTTCATTTTAGGGGTTCTGTGATAGGAGCACAGTTATTTTAGGATTGTCTTCTTACTCCACAATGTTACAAAATCTTGGAACAAGATACCTAGGCTTATGTAAAATGGGATAAAAGGCTTGAGCCTAGTTCTGCATCGTGTCATTAACAAAGGAAAAGTTAATGACACCAACAAGAAAAATGGTACTACTTGGTGTACTGGAAAATTTAATGCTTGAGAACATGACAAAGCTAAAACCTCAACAGATTCATATAAACTCAGCAAGTTATGAACTTGAGACACGTATGTAGAGAGATTTGCAACAGTTGGTTGCAAATGAAGTTCATTTAACGTAGTGCAAAATCCATCAAAATAATGCAAGTTTCACGCGAGGACCTAAATTAGGTATTACAGTTAGATTTAAAACAGCTTGTGAAACACTTCCTTAACTAAACTTATTCCACGTTAAACTTTTAAATACATACTACTAAAACCAATGCAAAAACCTTCAGCTCCAGAATATGGATGACAACATCATCAAAATCAATAATTCTGAAAATACATTACATGAGACCACAGGAAGAAGTTTACACCTACTCAAAAGAGGCTAAGTAGCTTAGGCACTGTTTTCATTTATAAATTGGAGGATAAGAACATTCAGTTACCAGCAGGAAATTGTAAGGACTGAGAATAGATTGCTGGCGGAGAAAGTCTGGATACCATTGATCTACATGATTATCATTCATTTGGTTTTGTTATATCCATTTAATTAAACATATAAAGTAACAAGCATCACAAATAAAATGAACATTTAAAATGTCTATAAAACATCTATCTGAAAAACTCATTTAGATGAAATTAGGAGAAATTATTTGAAATGGAGTGCTATTTTGTCACTTTTCTGTTTAAAACACCTGTTTAACAAAGTAAACTCAAGACTACTCAGAAGTGTTTCTCCAGACATAGGTCAAGAATTACACCAGTAGAGAAGCTAATGTTCTCACCTTATATTAGGTATGACAGAGATTTGAATTCAATGAAAAGAACCGATGAAAAATTACTTTGGCATTTGAAATGGTTAGGTTGAATTTCTATTTTGAGCACTGTTTAGAATCTTCAAAGAATACCGTCACACAATAATATTAATGGTATAATATGTACTATGTTAGATGACAAAAACTTGCAAATCCATATATTTTCTGAAAAAAATAATAATTTTAATGTTAGCTTTTTGTTGTTTTTTTTCATAAGGACAAAACCCATATAACAGAAAAAGGAAAAAAAATTTCTGATATTCTTTTTGGACTAAGGGTCATACAAGAGCAGGAGGTCTGTATAGTCAAGGTTACTCAGTGAGCCAGTCTTTACTGCGTTGTTACCGTTGCTACCACAGATGGTAATCTGAAACCAACAGAGATTTTTTTCCAGGTTTTGCAGGAAGGTTGAAGTAACAAAGAAGACCAAACACTGAATTATCACTCATATTTTCAAATAATTTTCCAGCTATAGGAAAAATCCTACCACTCTTCAATGCCTTTTTGCAAGATTATGAAAGTTTTTCTCAGGATGTCATTTAGACATTTGAAGAATGTATCTCTGCAAGACAATTTTTCACAAAAGTGATCATAAATTTGTTGCCTGAGCACTAAACTGAAGTATGATAACAGCTTATCAAGCAAAAAAGTAAAAAAAAAAAAAAGAAAAGAAAAAGGAAGGTAATGTAAAGTACCAGATACATGAATTTGAAACGTTGGCTTTACATGAAAGATATCTTACCGTATTTTCTTTGAAAACCAATAATCTATTAAATATGTACAGCCCTCTGAACTACCCTTGTGACTCTGGACTCTTAAAAATAGCTGAAAATGGATTTAATACATAGTTTCTTATTTGCAGCTGTAGACTGCTTTTCAAATCTATGTAGCTCACCTTCTTTTCTTCCGTGTTTTCAATTTTACTTGCCATTTGTTCTGTTTTATTCTACTTTGTTCCACCAAGATGAACACTTTTCAATATTCCATGCATAAGTCATTATTCCTTATTGTTGCTCAGTGGGTCCTTTGGCATCTCTACCTTAAACACAGTAATTAAAAGAGCTCAGAAAATCCTTAGCCTGAGATTTCCATGAAGCAGAAAAGTGAATTGTTCCCCCAGTGGCTACTGCTGAAAGGAAAGAAGGAAATTGAGGAAACAGGATGATTAAACTTTATGCTACTACCTCATATTTTATTCAGCATGATCAGAGAATACTCGGCTAGGTCATGACCGTGGGGAAATTTTCAACTTGATTGATAGCAGTAGTTCCTACTCTTAACACAAAGAATTAAGATTTAAAAATATGTAATGATTTTAAAGTACTTCAATGTAAAAAACTGTTCAAGTAACCAGCTCTCATTTCAGTACAATCTATGATACTATTTAAATTAATGTGCAGCAGCAGGTGACTGACCATTATTTGAATGAGTAGCAACCCCTGAAAGCTAAATACTTAAATACTAAGTATTTAACAGATACTGCTATTCTAAATTACAACATGATTCTTTAATCTCTTTTACAGACAAGTATGTATTTTCCTATATACAAGTATATACAAGTATGTAATATGCAAGTATGCATCATCCTATTTTCTTATCATTCTATTTAATTAAAAAAATAATTTAAAACAACCTAAATCAGACACCTAGCAAAGAATACGTTATATTCATATGCCCTTTGTTTTATTTAATTATAAGAACTAAGTAATAATAATGTGGCAAATAATATTTCATATTCTTTTATGCTCTGAATGGCACAGAGAGCATTGAAATTTTTCAGATCCTTTGGATATGATATCTATCTGTTTAGACAGTGAATTTAAAAGCCAATTCATTCTGGGCTCAGCTACATGGGACTACACATCTGTGCTGACTTAAGATTGACCACAAATGTTCCATGAATGTGCTACAAATTTCACACTATAGCATATTTCATGATCTAAAACACCATCAGTCAGGTCCCTGAATAACCCACTGAGGTTTATGCTGGATTAATAAATTTTTTCTCTCTATGACTTCTCTTTTTCATATTAAATTCCTGATACACTGTGAATTTTATTTTATATACTGCTTTACTAGCTAACTTGAACTATTGTGTAGTCCAGCTTGCATTATAAGATGGCTTTATATATGTCCTTTCTCAAGACTCCTAAAGTGTTATATCAGTAGGGAAACCTTTTGATAAACGTCAAGATATATTAATCACTTGAACCTGAAAAATGTATTTATTATATAAAAAATTAGTTTATTCTACAGGGTGGCATGTTGTGTTCATCTTGTAACGCAGTGAAACAAACATTTTTGTCCTGATACCACTAAGTGACAAATTATTAGATTCAACAAATATTTCATAATCAATGAAATTTCTAAATGAGATTATATGTTCTCATTTTGTGCACACATTTTATCAGAGGATTTTTGTGTGAATGCTTCTCAAAATTACTCTGCAACTCTCATGAAGAATTAAAATCTCCAGATATTGCAATATACATATAATAGATCGTCTTGGGTTTGGACTGTATTGAATTGCATTAACTATAACAACGTAATTTTTATCTCTATGATTTATACTGTAATATCAATACATGTACTGTATTATTTTCATTGTAGGATACTTAATTTGGGAAGGCTTGGTAAAAAGTTGTTCTGCTAACAGGCAGGGTACTCGACTGTTTGTTAAACAATCACACTAAAGCGAATAAGCACACTAAAGCAAAAAAGATTACTAATGCGAATCCAGTATTTATATGTATGCTGAATGAGCACAATAAAGTGAATCATATATATATATATGTATGCATAGCACAGAGGAAAATTAGCAGTGCATCAAATCATGACTGCATAGACGGAACAAAGATTAAGGAGAAATATGTCAGCAATTACCACCCAATCATCATTCAGGCCAGCTGGGAAGCCCAATTACAGCTGACACCAGGAGTCCCAGGTAATTGGGAAAATTCCTACGTGATGTGTCCATCCATAGTTGAAGCTTCAGATTTGGCTATGTCCTGGGTTCAGCAGTAGCAGTCACTTTTCTCCTTAGTAGCTGGTGCAGTACTGTGGTTTTGACTTTCAGCCTGGGAACAGTGCTGATAACATCGATGTTTTTAGTTGCTGCTCAGCAATGTTTAGTCTGACCAAGGACTTTCTGAGTCTCATGCTCTGTCAGGGAGGAGAGGAAGCCGACAGGAAGCAGAGACAGGGCACCTGACCCAAACTAACCGGAGAGATATTCCATACCACAGCATGTCATGCCCAGGATGTTAACTGGGGGCAGTAACCCTGCTCGGGTTGGGCTGGGTATCGGTCGGTGCATGGTGAGTGGTGGTATTCTCTTCCCTTGTTATTTCCTTTATCATTATTATTATTGATGGTAGCAGTAGTGGTTTGTGTTATACCTTAGTTACTGAACCGCTCTTATCTCAGCTCATGGGAGTTACATTCTTTCGATTCTCCTCCTCATCCGTCCGGGAATGGAGGGGAGAAAGGGTGGGAGTGAGAGAGCAACTGCGTGGTTCTGACTTATGACTGAGCTTAAACTACGACAATGCCAGATCCGTAATTGTTTACTTGTGTGACTGTGCAGTTTTTCATGATCTCCCTGTTTTCTCCACCAAAAACATCGGCCAGGCACCCTGGCATGGCCAAGTATGAAGGTCATAAAAGAGATGCACCCTTATGTTTTCCTGCCACTTTCTGACAAATAGTCACAATGAACATAAGCATATAAACTCTACCTTATACACTTTGACAGAAACATACTTCGTTGTCTCTCAGTCATAAGCAGGAATGAACTGTCACTTAGGTTCCCATTTATTACATAAGTTCAGTAGGTTGCAATTTTCAAATGATCCTAAAAGGCTTAATAGTAAGATCTGCTGAACTCCAGCAAGAGTTGGAAATCCTCTTTCTACTATTTTATCTGATTTCATTTGTGCTGCTTCACACAGCTCACTCCCAGAGTACCACATCTGGATGTGGGCCAAGCCTCAGACGACTCAGCCCAACACCACAAGACCCAAAGGTCGATAAAGTTCTTTTCCTGCATTTACCCATCAGCAGCCATGCCTTTGTTTCCAACAGTCACTGTCATATGTTTTGAATAGGGACTAGTTTGGCTAATTGGAAGGAGGGAGCTGAGAAGTTTATTATGCACTAACAGACATATATAGATGCACTAGTGAAAATACCAGCCTCAAAGTTTGTAAGGTTTTAATATTTTTCCATGACAGGTAAATCTAACCTGGGACATTTTGTGTATCCGAGCTAAGAATAATTGATGACTGATCTCTCATGTGCTTGTAGGAAGATTCATCAGGCTGTATAAGTTGTTTTGTCTTCTGTCCACTAAAACGTACCTCCTCTCCAGTAATATCTAGTTGGATGCACTCTGGCCAGAGAGTTCAAGTTTCTGAACAGTCTTAACATTTACTTTTATTTTAGATGGAAAGATAAGTGCTACATGTATCTTAAACAACAAAACATAAAGTTTAAAAAAACTTCAATCTAGTGTCTATAGGAGAGTTACCTATTTATTGCTGTCACATAGTCTAAAACCACAGTCATATCTATTGGAATTGCAATCAGCTGATATAAATATTGGTATTTGAACACAGATAAAATTCTATTCATTAGAAGATTTTCCATACAGTTGTTTCAATTTCCTTTTTCTCCCTCCCTAAATGCATTAATGTATAAAAATAATAATAATATGGAGTATTGAAAATAATATATCTCTGTATATAGGTATAGATAATATATCTCTTATATATTAATATATCTATAATAACATCATAATAAAATAGTGTATGCCAGAATACATAATCCTCTGCCAGTGTCTATTTACTTGCACCAATCCAGTCTCTGAGATATATTACATGCGTTATTAAACCCCCCACAAATATATATTAAATTAATATCTGAAGTCAGCTGTACCTGTTAGGGTAATGTTTTGCTATATTTTACTTTCTTTGTAATTTATTGTACATATAGTATGAACACTTGCTGTGATTTAAGCCCAGCCAGCAACCCAGAACCACGTAGCCGCTAGCTGACTCCCCCTCCTTCCTCCCCACGCTCCTGGAGTGATGGGGAGGAGAATCGAAAGAATGTAACTCCCACAAGTTGAGATAAGAACCGTCCAGTAACTGAGGTATAACACAAACCATTACTACTACAACCAATAATAATAACAACGATAAGGGAAATAACAACGGAAGAGAATACAACCACTCACCACCCACTGACCGATACCCAGCCCGACCCGAGCAGAGATCTAGCCCTTCCGGGTTACTGCCCCCAGTTAACATCCTGGGCATGATGTGCTGTGGTATGGAATACCTCTTTGGTTAGTTTGGGTCAGGTGCCCTGTCTCTGCTTCGCCCCGGCTTCCCCTCCTTCCTGACAAAGAATGAGGCTCAGAAAGTCCTTGGTCAGACTAAACATTACTGAGCAGCAACTAAAAACATCGATGTTATCAGCGCTGTTCCCAGGCTGAAAGTCAAAACCACAGCACTGCACCAGCTACTAAGAAGGAAAAAAATGACTGCTACTGCTGAACCCAGGACA
>JANHGB010060298.1:0-12009 GCA_026283785.1 Coracopsis vasa
GGGGCTGTGGAGGGGAACCATGGCTCCCATCCCTTCAGGATGCTGCTGCTGTGGTCCAGGGTGGGATATGGGAGGCCAAAGCCGAGGGCAGCGTGCCGACAGGGGGGACAGCACTCGTGCACACACACGCCCGTGTGCTCACACACACGTGCCCAGGCACGGGCACGCTCTCCTGTGAATGCTCCAGGGACTCCCCAGGCACCCCCCCAAATCTGCCCGGATCCCACTGAGGTCCTGCCAATGGGGCTGCAGCCATGTGGGGGCATGGCAAGTTCTACCCAGCCTCTGAAATAGCTCCTGTCTCCCCCCCCCGGGTACAACCAACCCACCCTGACCCAAAGCTGGCCACCAGCTTTTAGCCTTGACACATGTATCCCCTGGCCCACATCCCAGGGGGCCCCCCGCTATGGGTCTGGGCCCCCCAAGTCCCAGTGGTCATGCCAGGGAGAGGTGAGAAGCCATTGGGCATCTCCACACCCACTGGGTTTTGTCTTGTCCCCTCCTTGCTGGGGCATCCTGTCCAGATGTGGTTTCATCCACAGTGACCACGTGAGCTGAGCCCCCACCCCAGGACCCTGCACTGGTGGCAGCCCCCTTCCCAGGGGTGCCAGGGTCAGCTTTTAATCCAGTTTCCCTATGGAGGCAGAGGTAGGGGAGCACATGGGGCTACAGTGACACCCTGCAAGCCGCTGGCCAGCCCGGGGCGAGGACAGGGCTCCCTGTAGGGAGGTTTGCAGAGGGGGGCTGCCGAGCCCTTTGGCAGCTCAGACCCACATTTTGACTTCTTCTCCGTCCTTGTTCCTGATGCTCCAGTTTTTCGGAGCTGCGCAGTCCCCCGCTTTGGGTCCCAGCGGGGCTTCTGCTTAAAAGAAACCTCCACCTCCCCGCTGCTTTCACCCCCCTTCCTTGCCCCAGAGCAGGGCAGTGGGCAGCAAGCGGGAGGGGGTCACCCCTAGAAGCAGCATCACTGGGCAAGAGGAGGATGCGAGCGGCTTGGCTGGGTGTCCTGACCCCCCCTACCACTGAAATCCCCTCCCGTGACCCCACAGCCCTTTAAAAGAGATTCACAGCGCCCCCCCCGTTCCAGTGCCTCTCAAGGAATAACTCAAAGCTGGTTTCCGAGAACCCGGCATTGGGGTTTCCATCCCCAGCTGCCCCCTCGCCCGCCCGATGCCGTATGGAGCTGGGGAGCATTCACAGGGCTGAGTGTGCCCCCCAGGGACAGGCGGGAAGGGAAGAGTGCCGGGAGAGCGTGGATGGGAGGGGAGGGCTGGCAGGAAAGCTTTCTTCCGAGGGTGTTGCTCATGTCCAGCTCAAATCAGTACAAGAAACCAACTTCCATTTTCTTTATTTCATGGGTTTTTTTCAGACTGTTAAAAAGAAAAAAAATTTTAAAAAGAGAAAATGACAAAAAAAAATCCTGGTACATGAAATAAAGATTTTTTTTTATATAACTTGGTCCTCATTTATGTGGATTTATTGGGGGGGAGGAGGATTTATTCTCCCGCTGTGTCGGAGGAGCTCCTCAAACGCCAGCAAGAAAGTCAGCTACTGGACAGTTCTGTCCTCTTTGGCAACTGAGTGGACGGTCTTGCTTCAATGGCTCTTCTCAAGTTGGTCTTCACAATACAAGGCGAGAGGAGAGGGCTTTGCTACAACCTTTTCCAAAGTAAGTGCAGGTAAATGCAAATCACACACATATGGGCTTTTCCTGCTGCCCTCCAAACATCTGCTCCAGCCCCTGTATAGCCCCCAGCATTGCTGCTCCTGTCCCATTCCTCCCAGGATGGTGTTACCACAAAGGATGATGCTACAACTCCTACCCAAAGAGAGCAGCTCTCGTATCACCAAGCCAGGGGCTGTTCATCAGCTCAGCAGTCACACAGGCTGGAGGGATCAAAAAGGAAAGAGAAAAGAAAGTGGGATTAATGTTGTTTTGGGGTTTTGTTCAACCACTCATGGAATTTGGGGGATTTCCTCAGTAGAGGGGCTGGCAGTGGCTGCCTGGTGGAAACGCTCAGCATCAGAGCCCTGAGTTTGCGGTCACTTACACCCAGAAATGGGTGAGGAATGTCCCCTCACCTCCCACCCCACCACTGGCAGCAGGGGTGCCACCAATGTGCTGAGATCCTCTCGCCTCCGCTGGGCTCCTGCTTACTGTGGGAACCTCCATGGCTTTCTGGAGTGGACCAGGATCCCCATCAGACCCCACAACCACCAGCCCAGAGGGGTGATGGGCACAGAAAGCCACCAGAGGGACAAAGCCTCTCCGAAGTGCAGCCAGGGCCTGACCCGTGGTGGGCTGGATGAGCAGGTAGGATGAGGGGTTTAATTCAGTGCTGGCAGGGGGGCAGCGGCATGAAGGTACATTTGGCTCCAAAATGTCCCACCAGACACTGATGGGTCACAGTGCCGTCACAGCACCACAGCCCACCCCACCGCCTGATGCACCTCGCACAGGTTGATACTGATGCTCAGCATCAGTATCAACAGTGATACTCTGATCAGAGTATCACTCTGTGATACTCAGTGTATAACTCAGTGATGCTCTGATCAGCATCACTGGGTACCCTCAGCCCAACAATCTTCAGCTCACCCCTCTCCTTTGGGCCCCTGGTAGCACCCCACAGATACCCCATGCCCCCCAGCATGCCTGTCAGCACACACATTTCGTGGGCCAGCCAGCAAGATGCTTCACCACCAAGGTAATTGGGGGCACCGGCCGCCCCATTTCTGTTCCTCCTCCAGGGACCCTTCCCAGGATCAGCCTCTCCAAGAAGGAGGGCACAAGGAGGGGAGAGGCAGCAAAGCAGGCCAGGCGCTGGCTCTGGGGGACACCGGGGAGCTCCTGGCCCTGACATACACACATCTAGGATGCAGCCGTCTTCCTGCCCTGTCTAGCTCACAGACCCCAAAACCTTCTCACCCCCTTCTCATCCCCTTGCCTGGCTCTGAAGCTGCCACTGGTGCTGGGTGCTCCTACCCAGGCATGGATGGGATGAGCTGGGGAAATCCTTGTGCATCTTCATCCATCCTCCCTGGGGCACTGGGGAGATGAGGCTCCACTTCCCATGTGATGGAGAACAGGGAGTGCGTGGGTTAGCCCCCTACATGATCCAGGAGGTGCTACTTTCTCACAGGGTGCAGAAGGTCTTATTTTACCTTTCTGCTTCTCCTCTTCTTCTGGCTTTTACAGGTGGGGCAATGGCAGGGGAACCGAAATTAGGCATGAGGAATGCAAGGGGAACACTGCTCAAATGGGGCAGCCTCCATTCCATAATAATTAATACTCACAGCACTTTTCATGTTCAAAGCACATTACAAACATTAACTAATTAATCTGTCATATTCAGCGATATCTTAAAGGGGTGACGTTGAAAGCAAAGGGCTTGTGCATGGGCAGGAGCCCTCATTCCCAATCTCTCCCAGGGGATATTAACACTTGGATAGGTGCAAGACCTTCAAATGCCACCCTGTGCCCCTCTTGGGTCTCAGTGCTCCCCAGAATATTTGCTTGCCTCTTCCACAGGGATCAGCATCTTCTCCACAGCACTGAGACACTGAGGTGCTGGGGATGCTAGGGACTTGCAACTGGGAGCTCAGTTAAAACACTCTGATTGGAAAAGTCCCCCTGCATGGGGTGGTTTCCCAAATCTGAGGACATGCTCTCAAATGCTGGCCAGGGATGGGTGGAAGGCAGGCAGGCATCTACCAGGGAGGATGCTGCTCCACTCATAGCAACCCCCTAGGATGGCTCTGGCAAAGGATCCAAGCTTGAGAGGGCATGGTGCTGCCTGAGGAATGCCAGCCAGCACTGACAATGATGCCAGGTCTTCCCTCACCATGGAGGCAGCATGGCTGAAGAGGGAGCTCCCTTTGGGGGACAGTACAGGGTGAGGGAGCACTTCCTGCTGAGTAATGCCCAGCTCCTGGCACTCACGGGCCTGTTGTTAATGGGTGCTTACTGCTCCTCCGCTGCCTTCCTCATATGGACCTTAGCCAGGAGTGGCTGGGTTTTGGGAGACACTCTGAGAGCTCCTAATATGGGGAAACCTAGATACATGGCCATCAAATTAACACCGGGCATTTAATAGCATCATTGAAATGGTTTAAACACCTAGAGGTAGTAATTAGTAATAATGGTTTGGTAAGGGAGGAAATTAAGAGCCAGATATGGAGCCCAGTACTTTTCTCTGCAGGTAATTTTTAGTGCCAAATGACTACAGAGAGAGGCCAAGCACCAGACACACAAGCCTACTGTCTTGTTTGCATGTGAGGACTGACACAGGGGAGGAAGGCAGTTGCATATCTCACCTTTTCAAAGCCAAGCGCTGAGGCCAAGGATGCAGAGAGCCTCAAGAAGGAGAGTTGATGGAGAAAGGGGGTCTGTGAGGATGTAGTCAACCTAACAAAAGCCTCTAGGTGAGCAAGGATGGCAAAGGGCAGGCCAGCTGCATGTCCTGGGGGCTCTGTCTGAGGGTAGAGGTGGCTCTAGACACTCAGCATCCCCTCCTTGGGTGCTTTGCAGCTGCTGGGAGCTTCTCCCCTCCTTTCCCCAGGCCCTTTAGGACTCCCACTGCAGAGACAGAAAGAAGAGGCAACAGTTTTGGTAGGGAAGGGAGGCAGAAGAAGGACAAATATTAAGAGCAGCCAAGGATCTATACAGATTAAGGGGATACAAATTAAACGCCACCAGCCTGAGTTTTCCTCTTCAAAAGCAGAGAACAAGTCATTCCTCTTGCTAAGCTGAGGCATGGAGCTGGACCCCATGGTGGCTGCAGTTCAGTACGCTGCTCCTCACCCAGGCAGGGCATTCACAGGAAGTTGTGACCAAACCAAGCACATCTATGCCACATTTTAATGGCTCCACACAGCTCCAAAGCAACTGTGCAGCCAAAATGCATCCTAGAGAGGAGAAAAATCCCACCAGGACGTGGGACAGGTCCTAAAGAGACCCTTTTCCTGGGGATCTCTGCCCATAAGGGTAGGGCAGACATCAGTGATGTTCCAGTGTCCACAATGGATACTCCATCCTAAGATCATCAACCACCGGTGGCTAGAGGGGTGCTGAGGACCCACCGGACATGGAGCTGCAGTGAGGACCCCACTAGAGAAGACAGGATCCCGATGGGCCATGCTGCTTCCCACAGGCACAGCAGCAGAGGCTCACCCAGCCATCGTCTTTCCAGGCTGCAAATCCCATCTCTGACCTGGCTCCAGCAGAGCCAACGCAGACGTGAACCATTCTGGCAGAGCGCTGTCATTTGTGCCAGTTTTACACTGTGGAGAGGAGTGCGAATGACGCCAAACCCTGCTGGCCTCATTTCACTTGCCCTTTATTGAAACCTCCGGGCCTTGCACCCTGGGCACACACCAACAGGGATGCAATGTCTCATGTGTGCAGAAAGGGCTTGGATGAGGTGGCCTTGACTGCCTCCATAGCGGTCAGCTCTTGACATTGTGGGAAGCCGCAATGTGCAGGAGAAGGCTGACCCAGCACCGGCAGCTTCAGCAAAGGGGTCAAGATACATGGGTATGGGCTGAGTCCCAGAAACGGATCCACAAGGGCAAAGCACTGGGCTTGGGAAAGGGTTTTCTCTGCTGCTGCTCCTCCTGCTGCTCCTGATCCCCTCGGGGATGGAGAAAACAAGGGACTTTGCTCTCTAGGGACCTGTCAATCAGAATCTGCCACCGCCGTTTAATTTGCTGAATCTATGCCTGCCAGGAGGCCTGCCTGCCTGCTCGTTCCTGAGCAGGCAGTGCCATCCCGTGGGATGAGCTCAGCACAGCAGCCGAGTCTCAAAGCCGCACTATGCGGGAGCCAGAGCAGCCGCACAGCTCCCATGGAAGACATCACTTGCTCAGTGTCCCACACAGGACAGGAGTGGCCGGGACCATTTCCAGTCTGCCAGGGCTCCTCACCTCTTGCTTCCTCCTATTCCCCCTCTCCTTCCAGCAGGAAAGCTCCAAGAGGTCATAATGACATAACAGCACATGGGGGTTCAGCTCACTCCCACTCAGGACAGGCTCCATCAGGTCCCAGGTATATATATACGAGGGGCAGGTATAACTTTAGGAGGGGAGGGCAGACAATAAAGCTGTGACCCTGAGCCTGGTGTGATCATGAGGTTGGAGGCAGCATGTCCCAGCAAGGCACCCGCCATCAGCAAACCTCCCCACCTCTCCTCCTCTAAATTTTCCAGCTTCTCTGGTCTCCTGCTGGTGCCAGGCCAGGCATCATCCAGGAGTGTTCAGTGGGGAGATGCTTCATTCATGCAGAGAAAAGGGCAATCCCACAGAGCAGTTCCCAGGCAGGGAGCCCCACGGCTGCCCCACATCTCCTCCTGCCCCTGCTGCTACCACCCAAGGGCTTGGTGCTGCTTGTGGGCTCTTCTGGGGAGCGAGTGGTGCAGGGAAGAACAGAAGCTTCCCAGTCCCAGACCTTTCCCATCCCTTCCTGCAGAGTCCACAGCAAAGCCTAGACCCGACCTTGGGAATCAGCTGTGACCTTGGGAAATGCCTTATCCGGAAGGACAGGCTCTGGACAGGGAAGAGGAGAGAAAGAAGGACCTTGGGCTGCTGCAGAGGGAGCTTGCTTTCTGGAGCAAGGCTGAGAGCGCGCATCCTTCCCACTGCCTCGAGGTGCCTGACGCCCGATGGGGGACATACACAGCACGGCTTTGCCAGAAGGGACAAAAGCACCCGGCTGACTCCTCCAAAGACAGAAGAGAGCAGATGGCGCTGAAATCTGCTCAAGAGGAGAGGAAGAAATAGCCCCGAGGCTCCACAGTCCCTGTACCCCAAGAGGCACATTTGTTCCCAGCCAAGCATGTCAGCCAGCCCAGTCTCTGACTTAGCAAGGAGCAGGGAAAGGAATGGCAAATGTGGGCTGGCTGAGTTGCTGTGTGTCCCTTGGCGCTGTGCTCATTTGTGGGGACTTTCCTGAGAGACCCTGGGAGAGAAACAGCATCTTATACATAGGTAGCACCTGCATTTGACTCCTTACTGCCTTGATAACTAGGTCTTGTGCAAATGGGGTTCAACTCTGCTCACTTGCAGAAATCAGTTGGTGTTGTTCAGCCTGGAGTAGAAGGCTCTGGAGAGATCTTATAGCAGCCTTTCAGTACTGAAGGGGGGCTACAAGAAATCTGGAGAGGGACTTTTTACAAGGGCATGTAATGACAGGACACGGGGGAATGGCTTTAAACTGAAAGAGGGGAGATTTAGATTAGACATTAGGAAGAAATTCTTCACTATGAGACACTAGTGGTGAGACACTGGAACAGGTTGCTCAGTTGTGAATGCCCCATCCCTGGCAGTGTTCAAGGCGAGGTTGGATGGGGCTTGGAGCAACCTTGTCTAGTGGAAGGTGCCCCTGACCATAGCAGGGAGGATTGGAACTGGATGAACTTTAAGGTCCCTTCAAACCCAAACCATTCTGTGATTCTATGATCCTATGATTCTATGGTAAGATTTTCTTCCTGCCTCCTGATGTCCTGCTCAGGCCTCTTTACCTGATTGGAATAAACAGTAAGCTTTCCAGAAGAGGGACCAGCGAGGCAGGAGCATGTGGAGAGCATGATTAGCTCCAGAAGATTCTGATTTTTCATGGAGGTTACCGTAACACTGGCAATGTTGAAGGAAGTTACTGTGGACCTTTCTGTGCTGGACAGTGGCCCTTGTAAAGAAAGCCCATGTTGCCTGTGGTTCTGCTCACACACACCAGGATCCTTTTCAGTTAGGTGCTGAATGTAACTCAGACACTGGAGAACTGCAGGGCAAGGAGCAGGGCTCCTGCAGCTGAAAAGCAAACCACTAACTCAGTAGTGAGAAGTCTATCACCCTTCGTCACCCTGGGCCACATCCTCTTCCCCGCTGTTGGTCCAGCTGGATCTATGCAGCATTTCCCCAATGCAGCAGCTGTGACCTGCTTCTGCCTCTGTTGACACAGTTCCCCATCACCACAATAGCTTGTATCTCGAATGTACTTCTCCCTCAGTGAGGCAGGGAAATAACATCCCTCCCTGCACAGCATGGAGGTGCCAGCTCCCACTGGAGAGGTTTACTGGGGTGGCCTGGAAGACAGCACACAGAGCAGGGACTGCAGCTCAGCCTGTGTGCTCCCATGCTCATACCCCAGCCACTGCACCAGCCTTCCTCTCCTTCTGCAGGCTCCGAGCCAGTAGGGATACTGCCGGCACCAGCTGCTCTAATTGAGCTTTGTAGAATAAACGTGTGGAATTAGCCTGTTGGCTGCTGGGATGAAATCCAGCGCTGAGTGCAGATCAAAGGAGGCAATCTTGCTGACAGTTTGCAGGGAGACAGCTGGACCCAGGCTCCTTCTGCAGCTCTGGAAAGAGCAGTGTTCAGCAGCTGAGGATGAGAACGGAGTATAATACATGCTGCCTCTTCGATGATACACGTGGTCCAGGCCCTGGTGGTCAAAGCTACAGAAGCCGTGGGAGACATCTGACAATGGTGATAAAAACAATCAAAGCCAAGCAAGAGACAGCACTAATGCAGAGAAAAACAGGGTTCCCGAAAATCCAATCAAGCATTTCTCCAAGAAAGCTGCCATACAAAGAGGGCAGGTTTATAGTGCAGCCTCCAGGAGGGGGATGAAGATGCTGAGAAGGAGGCCACGTGTCGCAGTGAAGCACATGGCCTGGGAGAGCAGCAGGCCGAAAAGGCAAATAAAAGAGCAATGGGAAAGATGGGTTTCAAAGAAGAAAGCCAGGGAAGGACGGAGGGCTTCCCAGTGTGTGGCAGAAGCCAGTTCATGTACAGCCAGGGCTGGTTGCAATGAAAGCCCAGGAGCCAGCAGTGAGCTCTTCTGTTTAAAGACAACAATGACTTTAGAAGAAGAGTCTGACCTAAAGAGGGGTGTAAAGGTCAGTTTTCCCCACAGGGGGAAGGCATTAAGGCTGAAGACTATTTCCCTCTGTTTCTGGGTTGGTCAAGAAGCATGGGGCAGTGGATACTAAGCATATGGCACAGGGATAAGGTGTGCTTGCTGCTTAGTGAGGAAGAAGAATCCAATTGGCTATTTCAGATGCATTTGTTATAAGAATGAGAAAAGGAACTACTGGAAAATAGTGCTTTAATGTCAACATTAGTCTTCCAGTCCTCAGCTGCCTCTTTGAGTGGAAATACAATCACACAAGCTGGAAAGCAGCCCCTGCCTCAAGGCTTTCCAAGGCATCTTCGGTCAAGGTAGAAGGGACCTATTTTCTATGACAGGCCCCTAACGGGTTGGACACTTGGACTTGCTTTCCTTCATTTAAACCTGGCAAACCTCTAGCAACAGCACCTGAGCTTCATATTGTCCTCGTTCAACAGGATGAGGCTGCTGCTCAACACAGAGCCAGCTCACAGGGCAACCCATCTCCAACAAACCACAAACCATGGTGGAGGCTGATAGTGGTGGAAGTTTTGGATTGGAATAGCCACAGTGCTGAAACGAGACCCTGTTTTATGGATCTAACACCAGCACAGAGACCAGAAACAGTGAAGTGGGAGACAAGAACAGAGAAACAGATGGGAGCAATTTATCCTGGCTCTTCTCATGAGCATCTTCCAGGGAAGAGTGATTAGCCTTATTAACTGATTAAGTGACTAATTAACTGATGAACTGAGATTATGGATCAAGGATCAAATGATTGCAAGCAAGTGTATTTTGAGTACTTTTCCGGGAAACGACGTATCTCACGTGCCTTTAATGAGAGCTAGAGGCTGGGTGGTGAAAGGCTTGTGGCGGGGGTGAGAGTGGCCCCGGCTGCAGCACGGCACAGGATACAGGAGGTGCAGTGCCTGGCATGAAGCAGAAAGCGAGACACACTCATTCCTTCCCCTCTTCCAGTAAATTTGACCTAAATGGGGCAGCAAATCTCATCTGCTTCAACGTTGGGTTTTTGTCTTAGATCCTTTCTTGTCCTTGACAAGAAACCAGAAGGTTGTCTCTGTGCCCAGATGGACGTCTATCCCACACCAGTCACTCCCTACACATACCCTCTCCTGTGACCCATGCCTATACCCAACTCTGCCCCCCACAAAAGGTAGTTTGAAGGGCTAAGGCCAAATTGCACATGATCTGTCATCTCTGGGAGATAGAAGCAGCATTACATTCTCTTGTAAGCACCTACACAGGCTTGGGAGCAAAGAGGAAGCCGTGGAAGGGAAAGGATTTTGGCGTATCAGTCTATTTGTCATTGCTTCTCTTCATTCATTCCCTAGCCCAGTTTTCTCTTCAGAACTCTCACTCTTTTTATCACCATCAACAGTCCCTCTGGGCCCGTTTGACGCAGGAGGGTGAGGGATGGGTGCTGTGGGGGTTACCCGGAGCTGGGCTCGCACTGAGCCACCACCAGCAACCGGTGAGGCAGCTCCAGCACTAATGATGTTTGTCTCCAAAAGGGCTATTTAGGTGAGACAGTTACAAATTGCATTTTATAAACTGTATTTCTATAAGTGGATTTTTTTGCTAGCAGGGAAAAGTGCTTTAATAATCCCACTTCTGATTAATGGCAGGGTGTCTTGGCAAAGGAAAGACTGCTGCAGCCTCGGTTCTTTCTCAAGGAGGAATTACAAGTGGCAAATGAAGAAGAAAATGCACACCTCTCTGCCTGGAAAATATTGATCTAGACTCTTCTTAGGTAAAAGATACCCGATAAAATTATCTAAAGAGTTAGATTTTAGCCTCTGAGCTGAAGAGATCTGTAAACTAGATCCTGCTGCCTTTAGGGGCAGAGGAAACTTCAATTCTTCTGGCACATGAACATCTGTGATTTAACGATTTATTGCCCTCAATCCCTGAGAAGAAATACTATACCAATGCCAGCGGCAGGGATCTGAGGCACATGCTGTACTAAATCACTGGTTCATGGTCTCCCAGAGGGGCCATACGGCTGAATCCTAACGTCTAGTGCTAGGTCTCCCCTCCAGCAGGACAAGGAAAGCCATGAGAACAATGCAAAACCTCAAATGCCACGCTGTGAATACAGTGAGGACAACTGCAATTCCCATTCTTAGTGCATCTTTACCTCTCAAAGTCAAGTGTTTTGTAACAATCTCTAAAACACAAAGTCAGTTGAGTGATCATACAACTACAAACTGAAAAGTTACCTGCTTTTCTACAAAATCATCGCACAGGAATGTATTTTTATTTCAAGAGGCTGTGTGTGTGTGAAAATTAAGAGGCACAGCATTAGCTCATGTTTTCTGTCCTGACATGTGGCTATATTGATATCATTGATATCATAGAATCACAGAACGGTTTGAGCTGGAAGGGACCTTAAAGCTCATTCAGTTCCAACCCCTCTGCCATGGGCAGGGACACCTTCCACTAGACCAGGTTGCTCCAAGCCCTGTCCAACCTGGCCTTGAAAAGAAATACTTTTGCCAAGAGAAGTTCCACGTTTCTATGAAGCTTAATCATTGTTTCTGCTGGAGAAGACGCTTTTGACACCTTGCCATCGCTTGTTTGAGCTGCCGTGCTTTCAGCAGACACCAAAATCAATGTTTTCTTCCTCTTTGTGACAGCCAGGTACAAACTGAACATTTTGTCATGTGTCAGCCCCAGCTTTCGTACTTCAAAGCCAAATCCAAGCTTTTTAATCAACGGGGCACATTTACTGCCATTAACATCACTCTCTTCCCACTCCTACACATTTTTGTCGTTAAGCGCTAATTAACAGGGAGCAAAACTCCAGCAAGTGACACAGTCACGACAGAAGGCACGGGAAAACAGGAGACAGACGGACCCGACAGGGGCACACGCCACATGGGATACAGCTTCACAGGATCCGACGGCCCCTCCGGCATTCCGAGGGCACTGAAGGAAGCGGACACCCAGGTCCGCCAGCGCGTAATGAATCATTGGGGGCGCTCTCACCCGCTGTGTCTTCTCTAGCCCGCACGTTCTGCAACTCTATGACCACGGAGTACTGCGTACTCTAAGGTGACGCTTTACGGCAGCACAACGCGTTTGATTGTGCTTAAGGGTTTTTTATA
>JANHGB010060303.1:0-16772 GCA_026283785.1 Coracopsis vasa
GACTGCCATGATTTTTCAAATATGATGGACAGTGGCTTAGCAACTTCATTTGCCAGCTCCTTCAGGACCCATGGATGGATTTCATCAGGTCCCATGGACTTGATGGACTTATCTCATGTATACTTAAAAGTACTCAGTGTTGGAAATGTCACCAGTGACAGAACATTAGAAGACTGGTTAATATCAGTAGACAAAACAATCACCTCTTACTTAAGGAGAAAAGGATGGTGTAATTACTCACTGTATGGCCATACATGGTGCAGTCAAAAGTCATCTGCTCAACCCACTGGGCTGGAAGACAAGGCTACTTTAGGGTATATCTGGGGTCTAGTTTAAGGTTCATTGGATGTAAAGGATGCACTACAACTTGAGTCTAAAGAATGCAAGTAGCCATAGAGCTTTCAAAGAGGCATGGATCAGATTTTTATTGGTAAGATAGCCACATTGAATCAGACTGAAGGTCCATCTCACTCAATATCCTACTGCTGTCAGACAGACATTGACCTTTAAAACACCACAAAAACTACACCCATTTTAACAATTTCCTAAAGTACTGCTTTCTGTAGACTAGGTTTTTTTATGTTTTTCTTTAAAGAAAAAGAAATCAAAGATTGATCTTTTGCACTGGCTTTTTGTCAGGCTAGCTTCAGGTGGAGTGTTCATCAGGAAGGAAAAAGAAGTGGAATCCTAACTCATCTGTATTTTGTGACAAAATTCTTTCAGGTAGAAACAAGCATAGACTGAAATAGTGCAATCTTTGTCACCTGCTTTTCTTTATTTGTTACTACACTTTCCTTCTGAAGTGTTCACTAAGTTAGCAGTTGCTCAGCAATGGCTTGCTATGCTGTGCTGTGCCTGCACCCTGTGCTATAACACTGAGAAGCAGCAATGCCCTTATGTGAGATCCTGGACTAAACGGATAAAGGTGAGTAGCTATAAGACTGGCAGTTATAGATGAGACAGATATTCCTGTAGTGTTATCTTCAAATGCCATGAGGAAGGGTACACACTATCAGCTGATACCATTAATCAGTGCTGGGGGTGGGAGGGAGTAAAAGACTAAATCTCACAAGGGTTGAGAAAGCCTGCATGTGAAATGAAACTTAGCAGTAAAGCAAAAATCGACAAGAAGAAACCAGCAAAATTTTCAAAGAGAAGCTGTGAGATGCTAATGTCAAGTGACAGAAATTAATGCTGGCTTGCTCCCTTCTTTCTTCTTTTGAATATCCATAAACCTTTATTACTGCAGCTACATACAACCGGCTCTCCCTGACTACATCCAGCGTGGCTGAGAGATTGAAACATTGGACTACAATGTCTGTGGGAACCATACCAGCTTAGCCAGTACTAGGTAGGTTCAGGGAACAAACCACAAAGAACTCCATGCTTTCTAATAGTTTTCATACAATAATTATAGCCAAGACACCAAATCCTTAGAAGGGAGAACTTTTTCAATGAATCTGAGAGGAGATGCCTTGATGGAACATCAGTCATCTCCAGATATACTGCCAAAGAGTGTTATCAAATATTCATGTTACTTTCAGGCACCTTTTATTGGTCTTATGGGTATATTTTATGCCTGTCATGAGTATAGCAACAAGAACTTCCACCCTTGCACAGGCTTCTCCCCTCTGACCTAGCGCCAAAACTAATATATCTAGTTTCTAATTTATCAAGTATCCAACTCCTCTTACTATGTAGTAGATGGAAACATAAAAAAGAAAAAACCACCCAAGAGTATCAAAGCTATATCTTCAAATGGGCTTTTTTTCCACTAAGCTATTATTATCACTTCCATGGACGACTTCATCAAACCCTACAGTATAGTTTAAAAGGCAAAAGAGGAAGATTGATTGGTAGACAAGAGCTACCAGCTATAGGATCATTATTCTTTTTGCTCCAACCCTGAACTGGCCTTTAGAAGAAAAATTTCTGCTCTGCTGTGTGGTTTCTGCACCATGGCCCCATGATTAATTATCAGCTGCCACATGCAAAACCCACCATGATGGATTGTCTGCCCACATGAGCATAATTACTAACCACAGTCATTGACAGTCCTTGTTACTGAAGCAACCAACCAGTAGGATTGAGAGGTGAATGAAATACTTTGTAAGACAGGGCACAGAAATGCAATTAGAGAAAGTAAGACCTATCAAAGCAGTTACCATAGTGAATAACTCACAATAAATCACTTAGTAAATGCAGCATCTTTAGATGCCGAGTCTATAGACTCTACAGCATTCAACACTTAGAATTTTAATCTGTTGCTTAAGCATTTCTAAAAATCACATCACTTTTTCTGATCCTTGATGGAATGAACCATGGTTATATTCATATAAAGACCTGAGAACTTTGAAACTTTTACAGTGACCATGGCTTTCTTCTTAAAATGACAAAATAAAATTGGATTCTGAATTATGATAAATTGTAAAACTTCTGAGCTTTCTTTTATATTTACACCGAACCTTTGTTCTTAGAGTTTGAAGTCAAGAGTAGGACGCATTTTGATGGGCCTAGACACTAACTACTATTTCACCCTTTAGTAGTCTACAGTGAATTCAGCTACACAAAGTGGGATTCCTGTAAGTCTGACATCTAACGGCTGCTTTCAGATCTTGTGTTTTCTCTCTTTGCTTGTCTTTAGGGGCTTTCTTGAAGAGTTTGAGGAGACTGTTGACTTCTGGGCCTACCTCTTTCCCTTACATTGCTTCCTATGTCAATGGAACATAGGTAGAGGCAACAGGCATCTCAAAGAGTAATTAATTTGGTTGTTCAGAAAATGTTACTCCTGTTCATGTCCCTTGAGGATTCAATTCTGTTAAAAACAGACATGTGACGTATGAGAGAGAGCTATGGGCAGTCAATTCTACGGTCAGCTATCACCAGAAAACAAAGGTATTTTCTTCCCCTAATGTCTTGGTCCTTAAAAGCATAAACTTTTTTTCTTTTGTCCTCTTAGTGTCAATTTCTTCAGCAGAAATATAAATATTTATTGAGCTCTTAATTAAGGTGAAAAACAAATGGTGGGAATAGAGAAGAAAAATCCTGCTGCAGGGAAAGCTGTGTATGCATGCTCTTTTGTGATATGTGACGAGAGACCCTGACAAGCATAGATTGGCTGTATGCCACTGAGTCATATGTTGCAACTTAACTGCACAAGAGTGGCAGGCTAAAATGAGACAGGTTTGAAGGAAGGAAAAAATTAAAAAAGGATGTGTTTAGGTAGTTTTCTTGTAGCATTACGATCAACTTGCGCTTGGTCACAAAGTGGACCTGTCATTCAATGATGCAACAGCTCTCACAACCGGGTCCATCAGGAATACTAACTATAAGTGCTCCCTACTTAGACCATCGTAAGCAGTATCTTCAGTAGCTGTAATATATTTTTGTACTTTTTAACTAATAACACCAAATGCAAAATTACAAAATAAGATTATTCATACAGAAATTTGTAATGTCTCCCCTATGGAATTTAGCTAAAATCTAATTAACTGAGAAAAAAAAATAAATGAAAAGGGGTTTTCTATTGCTGCTGTTATTTTTAAAGCTAAAGGTGTTTATTGAAGAGTTTTTCATTGTTATAAAATAAATGACAGCACTGTCTGACATGGGTGGTGAATCAGCATGGTAAGGCACAAAGACGGTGGCAGTTTGCAATTGCTCAGTACTGTTCAGGATATTGCATTGCAAAAAGTACATATCTGATTCATTTTAAATAAGATTAACACAGCCAAATTTTACTCAGAAGCCCAACCATTTATTTGTCAATGTCTACTCAATAGGCATGTCCTGAGCCAAAAAAAAAATAAATTGTAATTACTGTACTAACAGAAAGGATGATTATATTAAATTATAGAATTTATTATTATTAGGATGACCAGCCGAGGATTAGGAATTATAAAAACTGTAACACGATAAGACAATAACCAGCCCAGAGAAAACACCCCAAACTGTAGGCAAAGTTAATATATGAAAGCTTAGCCTATATATAAAATGAGAAATACATCTAACTATGTAATATAACTTAAATATCACAGGTTTATTAAATATTAGACAGGATTAGGCAATAAATATTCAATTATGTAGGGACTATATTTCACTAGGTAAGGAAATACATATTCCCTTATTCCACTACAGTGTTGCTATAGAAGTTCTTTCTGACAGGAAGCATTGTACCTTTCATATATGCCAACAAAGCACATTTTAGAACAGTAACAGGTTGCGCAAGTTTTAAGCTAGATGGCTACACTCTGACAGAAACACACCAATATTTCCATGAAACAAGAAACCTGTGGAATGAGGTAGGTCTCTAAATATCAGTCATGGTTCACCTCACCATAAATGGTAAACTTCAGTAATTAAATAAGCTTTTCTTCTTCTATTTGAAACTTCTCTGCTGACTTTGTTATATCTTCTCTTGTGTAAGTATTGACATGTATTTTATCATAGAGATCTTGGACTTTTAGAAGAGGACTGAATTGTATGTATTCTTTCTATTTCAAGACCACAAAGTTCAGTTTCACTCCCAGCAGGCACTGGAGAATAAATTCCAGGGAAATATGAAAGTACCTTAAAGAAGGGATTGGCTTGTACGTTTTAACACAAATTCAGGCAGCCCATAAATCTGCTGATTGAGAGAAAGATCCTATAAGCAAATTGTCCTAAAGATATCTGACCTATCATCTTCATTCATATTGGGTAAATCCTTCATAAATGTGAGACAAGGAAATGTTACACCAATTATTACCATTTAATAAGTTAATGTTATTAATCACTGATGATTTCTGCAGAAAGGTACGTGGCTTCTAAAATTTATGAAACAGATTTGTGCATGAACTGTAAGCAATGAAATACTTTATAAAGTAATATATTGCATTCTGCTGTTAATAATCAAGATATTCAAACCTGATATCATCATGGCCAAGACTGATTCTTTTATACACATTATGTTACTTATGGGTAATTTCCATTAAAAAACTCCTAGCTACATGCTGTGGATAAAATCCTGGCAATGTATGGTTTCAGGTGTTTGGCATGCCACAGAATGTTCAAGATATAACAGCATGTGAAATAGGGCATACTTTCTTATATATGTTATTGCTAAAGTATTTCACACTACTCTGGAGTATCTGGGAAATGAAGCAATTTAGGTTTCAGAAAATATGGACCCAATATTCTTTTCTTTATAAGGTTAGACATGTGTCAGAGCTATAAAGTCACTAGAAATTATTAAATTTAAAATGTTAAAATTATTTATAATTTCATTTATTGTTACTTGAGTTACTGCTCTAATAAAATTCATAACCTAATATGGCCAGATACTTTAGAAAACAATCATTACTATGAAGGGTTATGTCAAACTACAGGAGTTTTTTGAGATTAAGAGCAGCTGTAATTATCTGTGGTATGCCCTAGCACAATACTGTGCTAACTACACAGTCAAAACAGAAATACTTACAATTTTCATTCCTACATTTAACAATGACATACAGAGGAAGACTATATATATTTCTGCTGATCATCTTTCACTTTTCATTTTTCCATGTGTCTTCTTTCTTTCTACAAATGGATAAAAATGTCTCCTTCTGTGTCTATAAGATTCTCTAAACCCTTTAAATTTTCATATAAGACATAAACCAAAGAATTTTACATATATAATTTCCCATTAATACTGTACACTAGCAGAGGGGAACTTCCTAATGATATTTCTAGGATAAGTAAAAAGGCCAGATACAACATTCAAAGTTAACTCCTTTGCTTGCAAACTGCACCACCTTTCTCAAAGAATCCTGAAATCTAGCACAAAGTCAATAAAACTTCTTTAAGCAGAAGTGTCAAGTCAGATTTGTTTTTTTCAATATATAATCACATCACTGTACACAGCAGAAACGTAAACTGATTTTATCTTAAAAATTATATTCTTACTAAAATTAGACCTTTCACCACTTAAAATGTAATATTTAATTTTTGCATCACTTACTGCATACGTTCTAAATTATAGCACCTTAATAATCAGTTTTAAATTACATGCTGAATGGCTGTAATGCTCCACAGGCTTTATGTGAAGCACCATGACTTTTGACATAAAAAAAAAATTACTTGCATCCACGTACATGCATAAAAAGTCTTTAAATAATTTTTTAAGGTAACAGCTTGGAAATCATGTCTTTACATTCAGGCTCAGAAGAGAAACATGCAACCCCTTAGCTGAATTTCTACTACATGCTATTAAAGAAAGCACCTATCCCTGCAACCACCTGGAGACAATTTCCCACGTAAATCTAGTCAACAGCCAATTTAGGAACAAAAGGCTTTGTGATGGACAGTAAACCAGAGGTTTTAAGGTAGCCGGCAGCTGACTTCAAGAAGAGTGAAGGAAGCTGCTGGTTCCCAGGCTGGAAAGAGCTGCCTGGCGGTTTTATAACTTCCAAATACATTTTTACCTGTGTAAACTATTTTAACAATGGTGATCAAATCGCATATTTCAGCATGTAAAATGATTACCTAATGGTCAGAAAAAATTCCTCTCTCAATCTTATTAATAATTTTTGCACACTAAAGCATTGTAGAGTTTAGTGTTGTAGACTTTAGACTATTTCTCTATAACAAAATCCTGTGGCTTCATTAGTGTGTCCATATTTTTAAGCTTATATGGAAGAGCCACACACTATGAAATTCCTCAGTTTAGTTCAACTAATTACCAGTTTGGTATGACAGAAAGGTGTTTGATGAATACCTTAAAACTAGAGTCATCAGATGTTTTTGAAGTGTATAGGCAATCTGTGCTGTGCTTTTTTTTTTCCTGATTTTTTTAATTCCCTTTCCCCTTTTTTTCTCTTTTGTGTGATTCAATTTATGGATAATAAAAAGTGAAATAAATGAGTGCAGAGAAACTGGGTTGTTATGAGAAGAAGAATACACGGAGATGTTGCACGATTTTACTATAAATACAGTTGTTTATATTCCGTATTTTAAATCACATGAATCAACACAACAATATTTGGAAAATATATCTAAGAGGTTGCAGCTTCTCAGAGACCCATTGTGAATAACTGGCTGTTTCTCCTTTTTCCCATCAACCTGGCACTACAACCATTTTTGAACCTTTTTTGCCAGTCATTATAACTTCTCTTATGAAGTTACAACTTCTAATCCCCCTGATTACAGACCTTTTTTTTTTCCTCTGTTTCATGAGTTACATTAATCCATTAATTTGGCTTATTATCTATTTTCACAGTAAAAAGAGCAGCAGAAATCTGGAGGATGGTGCGTTCCAGATTACTTTGCTGTTGCTGTTAGTGGAAAAGCAGGACAACAAAAGTAAGGATAAAAGAATACTGCTATAGTAAAACAATGGGGAAGAAGTTTGTCTTTTCTGCTACAGATCCTGTGATTATAATGCCAGAAAAATAACAATTTAAGATGCTTAAAGCCTCTGGACAGCAAAGAAAACAGTTGTTCAAGAAATAATTTTCTTCGAGAAAAAAGGTAAACACACAAACATGGATCTTATCAATGCTACTGGTTTCTACTGTTTCATTTCAGACTGCTTTCCCAGAAAGGTTTGATGCAGTGAAGTCTGAAATAAAAATTGTGAAATAACTTATGAGGGCTTATTTCACTATGGGAGTACGTGTGAAAGGGGCTTATTTCACTATAGGGGTATGTCTGAAAGTTCACATACTGAAACATTAGATTGACATCATTATTATATAGCAACCAAAACTGTGATAAAGAGGACTATTGCAGTTTGCATGGAGCAGATGATAAATGTGTGCTTCATAATTAGGTATCATGAAGAGATATTATGGTAACACACTATCTATGACTTGACCTTCAGCTGGCAATAAAGTGATATATAGAATTAAACAATTGGAGGCAGTACATTCTATGTCAGCACTAAGGGGAAAAGACATGGTAGTGGACACAGCACAAGCAAGATGCTAAATTGAACTTGGCGCTTTCTGGTGTAGCAGATGTTATTCCTAATTTCCACACGCTTAAAGTCTCTCAGATTTAGCTTGTATACTAGCATGGGTCAGTGGTGCAGAACCCAGCAGAATCATAGAATAGTTAGGGTTCAAAAGGACCTTAAGATCATCAAGTTCCAACCCCCCTGCCATGGGCAGGGACACCTCAAACTAAACCATAATAAAAAATGGCCTTTTTTGTCTATGAATGGAAACATGGGAAAAAACCCCTTTCATGTTAAAACAACTTAGCTGGAAGTTTGAATAAATAACGCACATTCAAATGTAAATGCACAGCCACAAATATATCCTTTTATGTAGGTATAGTTACATATTATGCAATATAATACACATTTATATTCCACATGCAATTTTGTCATATACACGTGTATGTATATATAATTACACATCAAATCTGCAGTAAAACTATTCAATGCTTACAAAACATAACCATGAAAGGAGGGGTTCAGGAATTTATTAATTATTTTTTACTGAAAAGACCTGTTCTTTGCCCACTGATGCCCTCAGACCAGCACAGCTACAACCCTATTAGCTCTGCTTGCAATAGAATCTATGAAAGCTGCATGATTTATATGTAAGTGAAACAGAAATGCTTTTAAACCCTTCCTGTCTTCAAACTCTTTTATTTAAGTACCAGTCTTCAGAGAAAGTTTCAAAGAATGCCGTGGGACTTCAGTAACAAATTATGAGAAGGCAAAACCTGAAGGACATCTCGCCTGGGTAAATACAGAAAAAGTCACCATGGTGCCTGCACTGCCAAATTTCAGACTTTTTTGCATGGATGGAAGGGTGGTCTAGCTGATATAGTCCACTTGGATTTCAATGAGGTTTGAAAGGAATTTAATAAGCCATAGGATAAGATAGAAAACCTGACGTATAAGTATACAGTGACTGAAATATATGGTGTAAAGGGTAAAATTATATGGCTCCTACAGGAGATTGCCAGTAAACCTTTGCCATTGCATGTTCTAGGACATATACCATTCAATATATCAAGAAATTACCTGGAAAACAAGGGGTAAACCACAGGGTGATATTAGTTTGCTGATGGTGCAAAGGGTTTTTTAATACAGTAAAGTCAGCTGTCAGTTGTGAAGAATCACAGAAGAACCTGCGTAAAGACAAGCTTGGGTGATATTTGAGCCTGATGCACCAGCATCCATCTGCTGCAGAGAAAGTCTGAAAACCACTGTTACATTATAAGTTTGAAAAGATTGTTTTCTTCTTAAAAAGCTTATATGAGAAAGCTGTCATTTTTTCTCCTGTAACATTACTTTCCAGTAAGCAAATTTAAATGCTCTTTTCACTGAGGTGGCAGTTGGAAAACAGCCCTTTTGATAAATGAGTGGAAGATTTTCCTTCATCAGTATTTTGTTCCATGTGAATCTCCATGCACAAAGTGAAGAAAAAAACCTAAAAGTGATGGTGGCTTAAGTTTATAACAACTTAGGTACTATGTAAAATATATTTCAGTAATGCAACTATGGGCTGAAAATCAAAGACCTCCTCATATGCATTAGATTAAGAACTTATGACCTCATATTTAGTGATTTTTAGGGTTTTTTTTCATTGTTGGCACCGGTTTTATAAATCTGACTGTACAAGGACCCAGTGCCTGAACATATGAGAGTTTTAAAGTATAACATATGACCACAATATCTGAACTGCTCAGGGAAAACTGGTATCAAATAAAATCCCTAAACAAGGCTTTAAAGAGTTTCTGGCACATCTTGCTTTATTGATGTGGCTGTGTTTAAGAGAAAGTATGTTGTTGTTTTTGTGTTAGAAACAGCAGATGGAAATAGAAGATTTTGTGAAGTCTGTCAATAAAGGAAAAAGTTGTGGTAAACATACATAACTGCACCAAGTTTCATTTGTACCTAGTGAAGATTAAACTAATTTGTTTAGAGAGCAACCAAGACAGCTGCAGAAAGATGACAACTCAGTAACAAGTTCTTATTAAAGAAACCGGTCCAGATCTTTAAGTTATGGACAAGCATATGCTGACTGAGCAATACTGTCTCTGAAAAGGCAAAAATCCTGTAAGTTTTCTCTATTGGTAAACCATTTGATGTAACTGTCAAAGTTTTGCAAATAAAAATTGCATAAAAAAGACAAACCCTCCTATTCAAACAAGACAAATGCATGCCTGTGGAGCTAATAAACAGAAAAGGACTCATGATATTAATTAGCAGAATGATACCAATGTTACATATTAAGATAAAACTAGTGCAAATCTACTATGCATCTTGGCAGCATTTTTTAGGACAGCAGTAATTTAAAAGCCGAAAAGGATGTTATAGTGAAGAAATTAAGTCATATTGTATGTCCAGGGACTCACTGCCATCACCAGAGAAGTGAGAGTTATGCATTTGATTTATAAGACATTGACATTCTTGGTATAGATCATAAAACTAATTGTGAATAGCACAGAAATAAAGACAATGAAACTCATTGCTTTCATCTCATGGGGAACTAAGTAGACAAAAATAGCATCTTTAGGCTATAAAGCATACTTAATCTGCACAAACCAACAGACCTGAAGAAGAAAATAGGAGCAACAGAAAAAACCCAAAGCCACTGATAAGCAAACTACAGTATTACTCATGTGCCTATGCAATTTCTGCCTTTCATCACTTGTTGAAATAAATAATCTTCTTGATAAATTTTAGAAGAGCAGGGACTGAGGAGAAAGGGGAGCAGAAAAATAGGGAGATTGCTAGTGGTTAAAATACATTTTAATTTTCACTCTTTATAGACCACCATAACATCATTTGTAACAACCAGTCAACTGTCTCTGGCACAGATAAATATGTACACATAGATAATGGAACGTGAATTGGCTGAATTGTCTTCCATAAGAAATTATGCAGATGCAAACTAAAGCCAACATCATCATCTTCAGAGTTAAAAAAGGACATCATAAAGATGTTCCTTCCTTGTCTTATTCTAAGTTAAAGAGTCTGTATGGTGTTCTAAAACAGACTATTTCCTTAGAACCGTCTTTTAAGTTTATTATTCCTTAACATGCATACTAACAGCACATTAACGTACTGCTTTTAAACAGTGCAGTACAGCATAAAACTTAATTTTAGGCAACACAAAGCTCTTACAAGTTATCACCATGATAAAGTACAGTTAAATTAATCAGAATCAAAAGAAAGAAGATACTTTCTCTCATTTGTAATTTGGAAAGTAGAAATTCCCTCTGGAATACACATTTTTCATAATTGCAGATCACGCTTGACCTCACCTCTTTTGTTTAACCAAGCCTATTAATCAAATACATCCCAGAGGTGGCTAATGATCTTCCAGAATTCTAATAGAAGCAGAAAGTCAAGGACAGCATGAATTGATCCACATCACTTACCTTATTAAGTTTACAATGCTGACAATGCTTCCCTAATTTTACTCAGAATTGCACCCCATGTTGTTATTTTAAAAGTATTGTTTAAGAATTAAAGCAATTTGACATACTAACTCCCAAAGGACCAGATGACAGACTTTTGTCTCAGCGCAATATATCCCTTAAAAATCTCTGTTGTAGGTTCTTTCCTTCAGATACAAAGTTAAGGGGCAGCTAAGGTTACTTTTATAAGCTATCCTGAAACATGTAAGCACCCTCCCATTGAATGACCACTGATGACTGAATATTATCTGAATGTAATTTTTAGAAATAACGTATATCAACTTTTTTCGCACAGTTTTGTTCTCAGTTTTGCCTTCATTTATTAGGTGACACCACATTCAGTTTTCAGTCTTCATATGCATAAGCACAATTTTGTGCTCATATGACCAAGGCATTGAAAAGACATGCTAAAAAGTGCAGCTGAAAAAGTGCTAAACAGGACACAGTAGCAAACAGCATTTCTGTCCTTTATGGAACTCACAAAATAACACAGATAGATTTCCCCAAAAAGGCAAAAATTGGAAATAATACTTCCTATGCTGCCTTTACACAGCAATCTCAGCAACAACAGAATCAGATATCCTTTGCTACAACAGTTACTCATGTGGGAAGGATGGTTTTTACGCTATGTTTGGCATATCTCTGTTTAAGAGGATTGGAATATCTTTTATTGGCCTAGATGGGAGCTGCACCAAACCTACCAACTCAGTTCCCACCCAAGGGAAACTGTGATAGCATATGGCAGTTCCAGCTTAGGGTGTCACTACTTAAAGAATACACATTGCAATCCCGCAGCAAAGAAAACACTGCCTTTCCATTTCAAGGGATGAATGCCTATGATATCACAGAGATTAATTAATGAGTTGGAGATTAACTAACTGTGTTGTTAGCTGCTGCACATACTGCCATTTTACCTAAAAAATGTGTATGATTAAGGAAAAGTTAGAAAGTCTTTAGGGCAGAAGTAGGTGGTGATTTGCTATTAGAATATATACAGAATATTTTTTTTTATACTCCTTTTTTTTGACTCAAAACACATTGGTTATAAATAAAACAGGATTTTCTGATTGAGGAATCTATGTGCATATCTGCTGCTAAGAATTGTGTCACGTTTGGTAGAAAGAGGATGCCATGAGCATAGAAAAATGAAGGATTCAATTTAATAGGTGCTGAAAACCCAATGGAGTGAAAGATCCATTGTTATTCACATCTTAGGTAGAAAACAGAAGAATGGAAAGGCAATAAAACAGAATCCTCTAAAATCCTATGGCTTTTCGGAAAAGGAAGATGAACAGATGACAGGACAATTAGAGATTTACTGTATGCTTTACTGGTTGTGTGGAAAAAAAAGAAGATTAACAGAGCACAGAAATGTACAAAGGGGAAAACATAAAAAAGGCGTGAGGATAATATTGTTTAAACAAAACTACTTTGAAATTATGTTTTTACTTAAATCGAACACATGGAAAGTATTATGAAAGAAAAACTTCAAGGACGCTATGACTTTACCAAAGCTTAAAGAAAAGTCAGAGGAGCTTTGTTCGGAGCCCCATTAACCAAAAGCTTTTGATAACATGGTTAGAATCATCTTCTCAGTTCCCCGTTACTCCAGGGAAGGGACTTAATGTCCTAAATACAGCACATACTCTCATGTTTGAGGTGAAAACGACTAAACACTTAACAGGATAGCCACAGTTCTACTCACTGCCCTCCCTCTGCTTTATTTAGAACTGGAACTGAAGCATCAGGGGATGTTCTTATCCATCTTTCAAAAGCTAAACTAAATGTATTAAACCTTTGTATATAAAATAGTTTTATTCATGACAGCCTCCTGAATGTGTTTTTTTCAAATAAAAATTCTCAGTTTAAAACCACTGGTTTGTTTTTTGAATCCAGGAAGACTACATAACAAGAAAGTCTGAAAACTATTGATCAAGCACACCAAAGTTACCAGAATTCTGAGTAGTGAGAGGTGGCAGACCTGAATTAGTCATGATTTTACTGGAAGAAAAAATAAAATGACAATTCTTCTAATTGCATCAGTTCTATAAAGACATGAAAACTGTTATGACAGAGAAACAATCATGAAATAATACATGAAATTTTATCAAATAATCTGACTGATTTGAAGGATCACTGTGCTCATCTTCGAGATTAGCTATTTTATGCTCTCTTGTCTAGATGATGGAAGAATGAATACCATTATAGGATTTTCTGAGGAGCAGATTTCCTTGCCACTTGCTCCCATGCTTCTAAGAAACTACAGACTGTTTAGTTTGACACAGACTTGAAAGAATGGGTCAAGTCTGGTGTTCACATAAGGGCTTTGAATTCCCTAGAAATCAAGCACTTTTGAAAGACAGCTTAAGTTAAAAATAATATCACAAATAAGAGGTGGAACTTGCACAGCATCCAAAACAGTAGTTCCCATAACATAAACTTATCCCTTTTATAGGAATGCCATAATCTCCATGCTGCAGTGCTATAATTTCTCTTTTTCCCCATGATCCTAGAGAACATATTCTTAGGATGTATCTTTATGTCATACATAGGATACTCTTCTAGTCATAGAATTGGCTATTTACTGAAACTTTTTGCTTTATATACTTTTTAATATACTTTTATTGTGTTGCCTTCTATTCTCTGTTTCTTTCTCCACAATGATCAGCTAATTGGAGTCACCATCCTTAGAGATATCCAGAAGCTACCGGACATGGTCTTGGGACAACTGACCGTAGCTACCCCTGCTTGAGATTGAACAACATGACCTCCAGAGGTCCCTTCCCACCCCCACCAATCCGTGAGTCTGTGACAGCTTTGCAGAGCAACCAAGCTGTAAAGGAAGGTAAGCTCATTGAGTCCAGGAATACTTCATGTGATGATCCAAAGCACAGTCAAGTGGGAAAGGGAGATTTTCTTTAAAAGCACACGCCTGCATCCGACTTAAACAATACTGAAGTGGCGCCCAATGCATGTAAGACATAGAAACGGGACGGAGATTTGGTGAGTCAAGGCTTTTATCTTTCTGAAGCGAATTTCTGATGAGCATGGCATTTTGTAGTACCCTGCGAACTGCCAAATCCTCCACCTGCACTGAATAGAGAGCTTTGTACCCTAAATACAGGAGAAAATTTAGAGAGCCAGAGCAGATAAAACTGAATGCTGTGATATGAAAATATAATACTGAATAAAAGCTGGAGTTCACTACTGTTCATAACTATGTTCACCATGCTTATAACAGGGCTAGGATGCTCTGACACTGTAAAGAACACCAAGATGACTAGCTAATGAGCAAAACAGCTCAAAATGGAGAGAAAAATATTTTATGTTCTTAGAGAAAATGACTTAGCTATCAAATTACATATAGGCTAATCCATCTACAGAACCAATCTCCATGCAAGCAATGTTAATCTTTCCTAAAATGTTTAAGTGGACCTGATTGAAAATCATTCTCTTCTCCTTCCACCTTTATGAAAGCATGTTACTCTTCTTACGATGGGAAAGCTTTATCAAAGCCAGTATAAAATATCCTCAAAAAAACCAGAATGTAGAAGGCATTCATCAGTCTCCATAAAAGGCTTTTTCTACAACCAATACACCTCATCATAGACTATTTTATCTCTGGCTGTCACACGCATCATACTTGGCTTGGTGAGCTGTATTTATCTCACGTGAAATCAACTGGTCTGGATAGTCATAGGCAACGTTGCGGTTGCTGTTGTGCTTGGGTACCTTAACTGTTGAACTGACAGAGACACAGATTTTGCAAAAAGCAGTGAGTGCCCAATAATGTGCCATTTGTTTGTGTTGTGTAATGGCACATGGACATCTAAATTAGTAGCACTGCTGAAGCAGTGGCTACTCTGGTCTGGTCTGTAAAGTCTGTGTTAGCATTTAAGCAACCATCACTGAGCCTGAAGTAAAATCCCACCTCCTAAAGGTTTTATTAGGCTTAAAGACCTTAAGAGATACTGAGTGTTTTGACTAGAAAATGCCATATGTATCTATTTGTTACCAGTGAAATAAATAAAAATCCATCCTGCAGCAAACTCAGAGCTGATCAAATTAAGGTACACAAATAATCAAATCACTAAACATTATGATGATTATTCCTATCTTAGTGCCATGTAACCTGCTAAATGCAAACTTGCAAACTAAATAAAATTATCCATTAAAAATATTTTCCATAATTTAAAAGATTGACATTCACTTCCTCCAACATGATACTACAGTTGTCGCTCTATTACTCAAAGCACAAATAAATCATATTTAATGATATTAAAGCAGTACGGGGCTATTGGTGATTCCTGAAAAATTGCTTCAGGGAACACTGAAATACAGCATGATTTATGATTTAAATTAATCCATGTACAGTGATAACAAGTTTTTTAATATGTGGGAAAATCATATCAGAAGCTATGCTATGGTGATTTGATACAATGCAGTTTTTAGAATTGAATGAAAAGTAATCAAGCTACAATAAAGATAATTGAATAGAAATGTGCATAGAACTAAAGTAGTGCCACCCCCAATTAATGTCCCCTGGCAGCAATCTATTAGTTTTGCAATGGGGATCCAGGAAGATGCAAATGAAGAGGGCACAGGGGACATTAATTACAAGTGGTAATATTTATTTGACTAATATTTTCATTTATATTACTGAACAACAAAGTTCCATTACCAATTCAATCTGGAACTTTTACCAAAGCCATCTTCTTACAAGAAAAACATTAAAGAAATTATGGCATGTGTCATCAGTAACAGTTCATAAAATAGCATGAAAGTAACACAAATAGTTTACATGTTCTCAGCATCACAAGCTGTCTTCATAGACTATTGTAACCTGCCAATAACGACCACCTTATCACTACACAGACCCGCCGTATTGCCTGCACTGGCTATCAATCTCCATGATCTCCATGAAAGCTAACCGAAGTTATCTGTGTGAATTTGTTTTTGAGCTTTCACATATTTGTATCTTCTGTATCTCTACCAATGGAAAAAAAAAAACCCCTCTCCTACATTACTTTACTTGTGTATCCTTACATTGTAAGGTTCGTTTCTGGAGAGGCTAGATTTGCAATGAGTAAAAGTTTTGTGACCTGAATGCTTTGGGGCTCTATTCCGTAACCTTCGCTCAGGAAGGTGGAACAATTATTCATAACATTAATCCCATTCAAATTCACTGTAATCAGTTGCATAAGTGATAATCAAGACTACTAAGAATTTAATCATTATATCATTGGATTTCAATCAATATTTACTCAGGAAGTTATCCATTGAAAAATCCACTGCTCCAATAGCTATATAATGAAGTTATGGATTTTTCTTCTCAATGGACTAAATTATATCTCCTGTTGTGACAGGGTGAC